>PVIA01003511.1:0-166005 GCA_004024845.1 Tonatia bakeri | reverse complement strand
ATCGATCCTTTGAATTATTCTTCTAGTCTCTATGCCATTTAATTCTGCTCTGATCTTAATTATTTCCTGCCTTCTACTCACCCTAGGCTTTGTTTGTTGTTGTTCCTCCAGTTCTTGTAGATGTAGGGACAGGCTGTTTATTTGAAATGTTTCTATCTTTCCTAGGTAGGCCCGTATTGCTATGAACTCCCCTCTCAAGTTTGCCTTCACTGTGTCCCATAGGTTTTGGACTGTTGTGTGTTCATTTTCATTTGTTGCCAATTTTTTTTTATATCTTCCTTGATCTCATTATTAACCTATTCATTGTTTCATAGCATGTTATTCAGTCTCCATGAATTTGAATATTTTTGAATTTTTTCCTTGCAGTTGGTTTATAGTTTCAAGCACTTGTGGTCCAAGGAAATGCTTGATATGATTCCAATTTTCTTGAATTTGTTGAGGCTTGTTTTGTGTCCTATCATGTGGCCTATCTTTGAGAATGTTCCACGTGCATTTGAAAAGAATGTGTATATTTCTTCTTTGGGATGAAAGGTTCTATATATATATAGATACATATCTCTGTACATATCTATCTATCTAATCAGTTAAGTCCATTTGATCCAATGGATCATTCAGTTCCACAATATCCTTATTGATATTTTGTTTGAAGGATCTATCCATTGTTGACAATGGAGTGTTAAAATCCCCTACTACAATTGTATTGATGTCTATATCTTTCTTGAAGTCCTTCAAGATTTTCCTTATGTATTTGGGTGTGACTATGTTGGGTGCATATATATTTATAAATTTATGTCTTCTTGATGGATTCTTCTCTTGAGTATTATGAAGTGTCCTTTTGGGTCTCTCTTTATGGCCTTTGTTTTGAAATCTATTTTGTCTGATACAGGATACCCTGATACAGGGTATTGCAACCCTGGCTTTTTTTTTTTTTTTTTTTTTTTTTTTTTTTTTTTTTTTTTTTTTTTTTTTTTTTTTTTTTTTTTTTTTTTTTTTTTTTTTTTGTCTGTTTGCCAGGCATATTTTTTTCCAACCCTTCACTTTCACTCTGTGTAGGTCTTTTATTCTGAGGTGGGTCTTTTGTAGGTAGTGTATGTGTGGGTCATGGTTTCTTGTCCATTCACCTACCCTATGTGTTTTGATTGAGGCATTTAACCCATTTACATTTAAGGTTATTATTGATAGGTACTAATTCATTGCCATTTTACTCCCTTTGTTCCTGCATTCCTCTATCTCTTTCATTGTTTTTCTTCCTCTTCTTTAAGCAGTCCCTTTAGCATATCTTGCAATGGTGGTTTTGTGTACATGTATTCTTTTAGACTTCTTTTGTCTGGAAAGGTCCTTATTTCACCTTCCATTTTAACAGAGTGACTTGCTGGATACAGTAGCCTTGGTTGCAGGCCTTTGCTTTTCATTACTTTGCTTTTCATATTTCTTTTCATTCCCTCTGGCTTGTCTATGTTGAGAAATCAGCTGCTAGCTTTATCAGGGCTCCATTGTATGTTACTTCCTGTTTCTCTCTTCTTGCCTTTAAGACTCTCTCTTTGTCTTAGAATTTTGCCATTTTAATTATGATGTACCTTGGAGTGGGCCTCTTTGTGTTCCTCTTGATTGGGACCCTCTGTACTTCCTGGACTTGTGTGACTTTTTCTCTCATCAAATTAGGGAAGTTTTCAATCATTACTTTTTCATTCAGGTTTTCTATTCTTTGCTCTTCTTCTTCTTTTCTGGTATCCCTATTATATGTATATTATTATGTTTCCTGTTGTCCGCAGTTTCCTTAATCCCTATTCATTCTTTTTGAGTCTTTTTTCCTTTACATACTCTTTCTGGGGAGTTTTTTCCTACCTTGTCCTCCAGGTTGCTGATTCAATCCTCTGCTTCATCTAACATGCTTTTGATTCCTTCTACTATGTTCTTCAATTCAGAAATTGTATTCTTCATTTTCTCTTGGCCCTTGTTAATTGTTTCTATGTCCTTTTTCATGCTGATAAAGTTTGCAGTGACTTCATTGTAGTTTCCCTGTAGTTTTTGGTAATTATCAGTGAGCTCATTGAGCTTCCTTATAACCATTGTTTTGAACTCAATATCTGTTAGTTGACTTGCCTCTGTTTCATTTAGCACTCTTCTTGAGAATTCCTCCTTTCCTTTCAATTGGGGGTTGTTTCTTTGTCTTCCTATTATTTGTGAGACTCTTCTTGTTTGCTTCTGCTTCTTAAATTGATCTGTTTTGACTTCCTGACTTTGTGGTGTGAACTGTTATGGTAGCAGACTTGTGAGATTCAGCTGTGCAGTCTGCTTCATCACCTGAACTAGATGCTTTTGGGATGCCCTTTATGCCATTTATGTTGACTCTCTCAATGTAATTTGGTTTTGATTGTTGTTGGGTCTTTCTTTCGTGAGTCCTTCCCTACAGCTGGTTGACTGAGGATCACTCTGTTCACCACGTCTTGTGTGCTGTTATGCAGGTGCTGCCAGAACAAAACTATAAAGCCAAGGAAAAAAATGTACACCTGCAAAAATAACTCCTACCCATAGCTCCACTGTCAACAGCAATGAACCAGTATTAATAAGGGTGTAAGGAGATTAAGACATTATAAGAAAGCAGAGTAGATATGAGATGACATACTATAAGAAAAATTATTTTGAAAGGGTAGGGGGATCTCTATTAAGAGTTGGGAGTTGGAGCAATGTGAAGAGAGAAAGTAAAATTTAGATCATGGATAAAAAAGAGAATGAAGAATGAGGCATGGAGTATGAGAAGGGAAACATATAGTATTAGGTTTAAACAGAAATTAAAATAATATAAAATAAAATAAAGTGAGAGAGAGAAAGAAAAAGGAAGAAAAAAGTACTTAATAATTAATAAAAGTATAGGAGCCAAATTGGAAAGATCTAGCACAGTATTATCAACAACAAGTGAGCTGAAATTAATATAGGTGATATGGGATGGGAATAAGAGGGGAAAAAGAAACAAACAAAAGTTTAAGAGATATCTTGAGGAATGGGAAGTGATTTTGAAATAATAGAGGGAGAAGGAATACTAAGAGTGAGGAACAAAAACCAGGCTAAGACAAAGAAAAATGAAAATTTGGAATGGAAGGAAAAAGAAAAAAAGGAGAATAAAAAAAAGTAAAATGACAGGGTGAAAGAGAAATAAAAGGAAGACAAAAAAGAAAAACAACAGGCTAAGAGAGGAAAATTAAAAATTTGAGATGAAAAAAAGAATAGGAGAGTGAACCAGTAAAATTTGATATTTGAAATACAAAATCAGTGAAACTCTAGAGATAAAATTGAAAAAAAAAAAGTGCAACAATAACTACCCTACACACAAGCAAAGATTTCTAAAGGTGGAGAGAGAATACAAGTATTTTAAAGGTGGCGAAAAAAGGATGTGAGATGACCATTGACAAGACAATTGGTTTTGCATGTCTAGACAGAGGAGAAATAGTAGAGTGCAGAATGGAAACAAGTTGTAGCAAGAGAGAAAACAAAATTTGGAATGAAAATAATGTGAGGAAAAAGAAAGGTAAAATAGGTAAGAGAAGGGAAGGGCAAAATATGTGAATTTAAACACATTATAGTGTAAAATCTAGTGACTTAATATGTGCAAACTTGCTGAACAAGAAATGAATGTTAAAAACTATGCATGAAAGAAAATATTGCAAATCATGGAGAAGACCACAGTGGATTTTGTCTCAGTAGCCTCTCATATTTACCCTTGTTTTTTTCTTTCTGCATCTGCTTCTGGTGATATCAGATGTTGACTCTGTGTGACCTTAGGCAGCCTGTTCGAGACTTCCAGGGATCTACTGTCCCTGGCTGTCTCCTTCAGTTGTTAATCTAGTCACTGCACTCAGTAGTCAGGTTTAGGCACCACAGGGCAGGGCTGAATTCCTCCTGGGGTGGGAGCTATTGTTTCCCTTAAACTGCTGCTACTTGGAAGGGAGTGGGCTGCCTGAGCAGGATGGCTGCTGCAGTATGGGGGTTGGCTCAGCAGCAGGATCCCAGCATCTTTTCTCTCAGTTCTCACCTCAAAGTTTCCATCGTCAGTCTCTCCTCAAGTGTCACTAGCCCACTCTGCCCCTCCCTTTGTCAGAGTCCAGGGTAAGAGGCTGCAAATGAAAATTTGTGTGTTGGCCCTTTAAACAGCTCTTGCATCTCCAGATGTCTGTCTCTGCAATCCTGCTGCTTTTTGTTACGGGTTGTTATCTGTGTACTTTTTGGGCTCAGGTGCTCCAGACTGGGAATACTAGCTTAGGGTTTAGACCCCATTCTTCTCAGAGGGATCCAACTGGTTGCTAATTATCCCTCCAGTGCTGCTGCCTGTGGTCTCCCTGCCAGCTCTATTGAATCTCTAATGCACTCCTTACCAGATAGGTTGTGCTGAAGCTGATTCTTCTGTCTATTTGAGGTTCTATATTTTCTTTGTTTCTTTAATTTTAATTTAATTTTATTTTTAAGTATATTTTATTGATTATACTCTTCAAGTTGTCCCATTTTTTTCTCCCCTTTACTCCTCTCCACCCTGTATCCCCCTCCCACCAGCATTTACCCCCTTAGTTCATGTCCATGAGTCATATATATACATTCTTTGGTTTCTCCAATTTCTACACTATTCTTACCCTCCCCCTATCTACTTTGTACTACCAATAATGCTTCTTATTCCCTGTGCCTTTTCCCCCATTCTTCCCCTTCCCCTCCCTGCTGAAGCTCAGAGAGTCCCAAAGAAACTGGACCCAGGAGGAGCACACCAAGATACATCATAATTAATTACCCAAGGTTAAAGATAAGAAGAGAATCTTAAAAGCAACAAGAGAAAAGGAGAGTTACCTACCAAGGAATTCCCATAAGACTATCAGCTGATTTCTCAAAAGAAACCTTACAGGCAAGAAGAGGCTGTTAAGAAATATTCAAAGTCGTGAAAAGCAAAGACCTACAACCAAGATTACTTAATCCAGCAAAGCTATCATTTAGAATGGAAGGGCAGATAAAGTGCTTCCCAGATAAGGTAAAGTTAGAGGATTGCATCATCACCAAGCCCTTATTATATAAAATGTTAAAGGGACTTATGTAAGAAAAAGATAATCAAAACTATGAACATTAAAATGGCAACAAACTCACAACTATCAAAAACTGAACCTAAAAAAGAACAACAACAAAAAAACGAAACAAAGCAAACAACTAGAACATGAACAGAATAATGGAAATGGTTATCACATGGTGGGTTTGTATTTTCAACAGGGCCTTTTGTTTGTTTGTTTTGCCCAACCTTCCATGGTCTTTCCTTTTCCTTCCCTGTGTCTTTTGGCATACATTTCCCCCACATATTCTTTCCCTTGTATACTCTTCAAGGAGCTTGGTTTTATGAGCTAATTTCTTTCCTAACTTCCTTTTTTTCTTTTTGCATAAGGGATGACCTTACATTCAGTCATCACATGGATGCTAAAATCCAGTCCCTAGGTGAACAAGATAGACTGCTTCCTACAGAGTAAGCCCATGTACTACCATTTCAATTTGTAGTCTTTTTTATTTGTGGCTCCTTGAGATTATCTTCTAATTCTTGAAAGCTCAGCTAATCATTCAAAAGACTTTTTCAATGATCTTTTATCAACTATTTTTAAGGGATTGCATTGGGAGGACTTTCAGACTTAGCTGGCCATATCACTAGAACTGGAGATCCAATAGTAATTCTTTTGAGATAAATTTCAGAGCACCTTTACAGTCTGCAGACTAAATAATCTTATTAGTAGGTAGCTATATATTATTTCCTACCCAAGTTTGGAGAGGTTGGAATCAGAGCTCATAGGGACATAAAAACTCAATATTTGTGCACTTTTTCCTATGTCCCAATAATGAATAATCTAGTTGTATAACAAACAGAATAAACTCATCACATTTTAAGCTACCCTTTTGGCTGACCCAGGGTTTGGAGAATTCTTATCATTCCTTTTCTTTATTTTTTTCCATATGTATACCCTTTCTGAGATAATGTGATGTGTGGCTGACAATGATTTAAATAGGATTTAATCTGGTTGGCAGAAAAAAATGTATAATTTTTCATAAACTCTGAAATCCTGTATTTTCTATTTTTAGTGTTAACTTGCACACCTGTGAAACAGGAATGGAGTTTCAAGTGTGTGTTTAATTGTCTGAAATGACAAAAGAAGTCAAAAGCTGCTCATTATATCATACAGAATAATTATCATGCAATTTTGTTTTAAAACAGATCTTAAAATGACTTAAAAAAAAGAAAAAAAGTGTCGTAAAATCAGAAGCATCCAATTGTTAGTATTAAACATTGAGCATTGTGTAAGGTAGTGCAATTTCATGAATTTCAAGGTCTATAGAAAAGCCACTCGGGAGTAAGTAGGGTGCTGACATTTGACCTTAGAAGTGCAGACCACAGTGAGGAAGATTTCCTGAAAGTCTATTGTCAATTGGCCATGAAGAGACAAAGTATGGAAATGGAGAAATAAGCATAAAGCTTCTCACTCTGAAAGAGAATAGAATCTTGTAAAACACTAAAAATGTAGGATGCGTAAAACACAGTCAAACTTGGATAAGGCAGCAGCCTAGAACTAAGAGAGGATGGACAGAACCAGGTACAGACTCAGAGGCTTCTTACCTTAAAATTACAGATATTTGTACCTAGCATGGTTAAGAAGTCTATACAACTCACAAAATCCTTGAAGGCAGATGAGACTGTTTAACTTATTTTTGTGTTCTTTCTGTCCAGAAAATTCTTCATGTACAGCAGCAGTTTGTGAAATTTGTTTAATTAAATAAATGGAAAGAAATAGTTGGGTGGAGGACGTGCCCCATTGTACTTAAATGTATTATAGCTCTTGGATCTTGCTACTCAATGTACATCTTTATTTGTTCATATTTTTAGAGTTGACTATTCTATTTTACTATTACCCAAGATGTTGTATTTTCTGTTGTAACTAAGTATATCCTGCCAGCTACTCTTCTTTCACCTGTTACTCTTCCCATAATTATCTACAATGGGAGGAATTCCACCTACTGAAATTTTTCTCTTTTAAATAGATACCACCATCTACTTGGTAGAAGTGACCTGAATTGTACATAGGGCATATTTTAAAACTTAATTCCATAACAGTGACAAATATATCACATTAACTTAGAATTTGTTTTTCTATTTTCAGAAGTGACCTTTATTTCAAGATAAGGGAATATGGACTGGCAGGTATGGCCTGAGCACTGACTCAGTAATCTGTACAAGACTTTGTACATGTGAAAACAATTTAGTCTCATACTCAAAGAGTGACACAGAGATATCGATGGTGGCACCTCCTCATATTTATGGGGCACCTGCTAGTGTTCTCAGTTGGATAGGAGAGTGCTGGTTCTTCATTTACTGCCTTTCAGTGTGTTTCCTTTGAAGACTAATCAATGTGATATACATTTTAAGTTGCTTTCTCAATGAAGTGATAGCTTGGACATACTTGCCCAAACAATTTTGTCTTATTTGTGGCAAATGACTGGCCAGTGTTTCAGCAGACAGCATGAAACAATGAAGAAGAGTTTTTTTTGTTTTCTGTGAAGATAATTGCTTACTAATCAATCAAGTTCCCATTTCAACCTCATTTTCACCACACTACCCATGACTGTGTATATTTATGATGTATGGGCAGCTATTCATCCATCTGTCTTCTATTTATCTATCGATCTTACCCTGTAGTATAAGCAATATTTTATGATATTAGAATATAAATGTGATTGGACAATTAAGGTTGACAGTAAAAAGAAAAAAAAGAAGATTATATCTAAGATCATTTAGAGAAATAGGAGAACTAAAACAGATACTTGTGATTAGTTGGTTAGTGTAGGTGTGACTAAATTTGGCTCTGTATTTTACAAAGGACAATGCACAATATAGGCTTGGCATAAAAACAATATAGAAAACCCAGAGGGTTAGATGTTATTTGTTGAATAGTAATTAGGAAGGCTATAAGTTATACTGGAAAGAAAACTACAAAACAAATTCTTGAAGGAATCTATCATTTGGATCTCTTTGTAAGGGGTATTAGACAACATGATAAATAGTGCTTTCAGTTATTTTAGAACAGATGCAAAGTCCTTCCAAAAATTGAAGCTAGTATATATTAACTATAAAAGCTGAAGTTATAACATGAAACTGTAATCCAAAGAAGGCATTTTTATAAAATCCAGGTTAATAGAGTTGGTGCATTTGTTTTTAATTACTAAACTTTATTCAGTGAAAAAGTTTTCCCTTGCTCTTCTTGTTCGGTTGTTAGATTTCTAATCAACTTCAGTATCAAAGTGAATTTGTCATTAAATTATCTAACTAGACAAAGGGGAGAGTCTCTTGCATTGTAATAAAAAGAAATTCACATGCTTTAGACACCAGACATACAGATTGTCACGAAATGTTTAGATACAACTTTTATTCTTACCTATAGAGGTCAATTGTGAGAATGGTTATAAATATGGCTATTATTATTTCATAAAATAATTAATCTCTTAATGTGCTTGAACAAGTACTCAGAGAAGATCTTAGCATTCTGGATGTAGAGTATGAAAGTTTTAACCTAAAAAACTGCCAAACCCACAAGCACTGTCATTACCAATTGTGCACTCACACCATCTAAGAGCCCTGGAGCATCTGACTTTAGAAATACTTTGCATCTTTCTTTTGGGCTCATCAACACCAATCTGTTCATGAGAATCAATGTTTAGCCATTAGCCCCATTTGTGCTTGAGTCAGGCAGACCAAAATTCCAATCCCAGATTTACCATTCATTACCTCTGAAAATGTGGGCTAGTTATTCTTTTATTCCAAAATTCTCCTTATCTATATGGTAAAAACAATAATGTTAATTGAGTTCTAAAGTACTAGGTGAGAATTAAGTATATCATGCACTTATCATAATGCCAAGTATGAAAATAGATACTCAATACCTCTTTAAAAATTAAAAAAAAATATTTTTAGAGAGAGGGGAAGGGAGGGAGAAAGTGAGGGAGAAAAACCCTGATGTGAGAAAGAAACATCAACCAGTTGCCCTGTGTATGTGCTGGGACTGGCTACTCAACCTGCTACCTAGGTATGTGCTCTGATTGGGAATCAAACTGATAGGGGACCCAAGACTTGGAAAATTTTAGCTTAAGGTAAAAAGTTATAAGTCTAGCAAGTAATGTGTATGTTGAAGCTTTTGTTTCAGAAATTACAGATAAGGCCCAACACAGGCTCCTGGGAAAAACAGCCAACCTCCTGGGGCATTGATAGAAGATTACTGCCTGGGGACATCTGAACCTTTGTTCCAGGGAGAGCAGACGATCACCCTCCCCTGGGAACAGCTAATTGCCCAGGACAGGGATGCTGCACCTTTGCTCACCTAATCCTCCCTAAATTTCAAAGCCCTCATTGTACCTTGTTTATCCACTGCCGCCCCCCAACCCCTATAAAAGATCTGGCCACGAAAGAGAAGGGAAGATGGTTTGTTAGGGTATAAACCTGCCATCTCGGATTGCCAGCCATCTGAATAAAGCACCCATAAAAGATTCGATTGCTGTCATTGCTTATTGGATTTGGTAGTGACAGGCAGCCTGAATGCTGGTGTCTTTTCTCGTTACAAAACCTGTGACATTTCGCTTTGTGGGATGACACACAACAAACTGAGCCACACTGTCAAGTCAATATCCCTTTTAAAAATAATGATTAAGTGTAAAAATATTCTCTGAGATAACTGAATGAGGTATTCTATTTTAAAAAATCCTGCTCAATTGGAAAATGTTTGTGAAATACACTAGTTTTATTTCAACATGGCTAATGCCAAAGTGTTATTTCTAATAATTACCCACTAGGTTTAGCTATTTGTTAACATTATCCTAAGCTGGTCTTAATAAGGGCATTGTATCAACCTAAGAAGGGGACTCATAATTGTTTAATTCTAAGGATCAATGTGCTTCCATCCAGTTCATATAAGAGTCATATAAAATTATTTAAAATGCAAAAGAAGAGTTATAAAGCTGTAGACTTTATTCTATTTAATTGGGGGAGGGTAGGGGGTGGAGGGATTGAGCAAAAAGGAAAAAGGACTCATGGACATGGACAACTGTGAAGTGATTGTGGGCAGGGGGCTGGGGGTAAAGGGGGACTAAATGGTAATGAAAAAAAATACAATGAAAAAATATGCATCCATTAAGAAAAAGAAACTCTTTGGGTGTTAGCTGAGTTTTTAAAAGTATGGACAATGGACTGCTGGTTCTGGTGGAAACTTTCCCTCATAAAGGTCAGGTTTCACGTATGTGATATGAGGAAAATTTAGAGGTTCAGGAATATTCTGATGTAATTAGGACTGAATTTATTGTTCTGTTGGGGGATGGTAAGTGTGTATGTGTGTAGGTGAAGGAGCAAGATTTCTTTAAATTTTTTATTGTATTTTTCCATTACCATTTAGTCCCCTCAATACTCCCTATAGGAGAACGTTCTGCAGGGCATGGGCCCAGCTCCCACTCGGAGATGCACAGGACTCACACCCACAGATAGGTTCTCCCATGGGGAATCAGGCCTGCACTGTACCTAGACTGCTATGAGACTTGCTTTTGCTTAAATTCCCTCACCCTGAATTGAGGCAGCAAACATTACTGCATATTTTTAAAGTAACTTCCTAAAATCCATGCTAAACCTTCCAAGGATGAGTGTAACTGATTCAACCACTTTTCCCTTTTCATTTGCAAATATCCCTCTTCTGTGATGTGATTAGCAGCATTGGCTCCTTTGTTTTCTGTAAAAGGTAACCACATAAAGCAAACCTGTGCATAGTAAATGAGGACCATCATGTAATGTGCCCAGAAAAGAATAAAAGTTGATCGAGGCAAGGGTCAAGGCTTTTTCTCCTCTTGAGAGAGAAGCCATGCTGTCCCTTTTCCTTCACAGGATTTGGTGGTCCCTTTGAATTTGTTTTGTCTCAGCTACAACACCGTGAACCCCACAAGTTGGGGTCCACGACAACTGTCCCTACATATAATCACTACACTATTGTCCATGTTCATGTGTCATTTTACCTTTTTGCTCAGTCTCTCCACCCCCAATCTCCTGCCCCTCTTAGCTGTCATCCTGTTCTCTATCTATGAGTCTGTCTCTATTTTGCTTGTTAGTTCAGTTTTTTCATTAGATTCCACATATGAGTGAAATCATACGGTATTTGCCTCTCTCTGACTGGCTTATTTCACTCAGCATAATGTTCTCCAGGTCCACCCATACTGCCTCAAAAGGTAAAATTTTCTTATTTTTTACAGCTGAGAAGTATTCCATTGTGTAAATGTCCCATAGTTTTATCCCCTCATCTATTGATAGACAGTTTGGCTGCTTCCTTATCTTGGTAATTATAAATAATACTGCAATGAACATAGAGATGCTTATGTTCTTTCAAATCAGTGTTTTGGGTTCTTTTGGCTATATTCCCAGAAGTAGGATTGCGGGGTTAAAATACAGATCCATTTCTATTTTTCTGAGGTATCTCCATACTGCTTTCCACACTGGCTGCACCAATCTGCTTTCCCACCAACAGTGCAGAAGGTTCCCCTTTCTCTACATCCTCACCAGCACTTGTTGTTTGTTGATTTATTGATGATAGCCATTCCAACAGGTATGACATGATATCTCACTGTGGTTTTTATTTGTACTTCTCTGATAATTAGTGATGTTTTGAGCATCTTTTCTTATGTCTATTGGCTATCTGTATGTCCTTTTTGGAGAAGTGTCTTTTCAGGTCCTTTGCCCATTTTTTAACTGGGTTTTTTTTTTTTTTTTTTTCGTGTCAAGTTTTGTAAGGTCTTTAAAATTTTGGATATTAACCCCTTTTCAGATGTATTGGTGAGTATGTTCTCCCATTCTCTAGGTTGTCTTTTTATTTTGTTGATGATTTCCTTTGCTATGCAAAAACTTTTTAATGTGATGTAGTCACATTTGCTTATTTTTTTCTTTTGTTTCCCTTGCCAATAAAATATTGCTATGAGCAATATCTGAGATTTTACTGCCTATACTTTCTTCTATAATTTTTATAGTTTCAATTCTAACATGTAAGTCTTTCATCCATTTTGAATTTGTTCTTGTGTGTGGTGTAAGGAAGTGATCTAGTTTCTTGTTTCTGCGTGTATCTGTCTAATTTCCCCAACATCACTTATTGAGTAAAGTACTTTAGCCCATTGTACATACTTGCTTCCTCTGTCAAATATTAATTGACTCTAAAGGTATGGGTTTATTTCTGGGCTCTCTATTCTGGTCCATTGATCTATGTGTCTGTTTTTATGTGAGTACCAGGCTGTTTTGATTACTATGGTCTTAAAGTATAGTTTAATATTAGGTAGTATGATTCTTCCAACTTCTTCTTTCTCAGGATCACTGTTGCTATGTGGGGCCTTTTGTGGTTCCATATAAATTTTGAAATATTTCTTCTAGTTTTGTGAAATATCTCATTGGAATCTTGATAGGAATTGCATTGAATCTTTAGGTTGCTCTGGGTAGTATGGCTATTTTAATGATGTTAATTCTTCCGATCCATGAACACAGTGTATACTTGCATTTATTTGTATCTTCTTTAATTTCTTTCTTCAGTTTCATACGATTTTTTGTGTATAGGTCTTTTACAGCTTTGGTTAGGTTTATTACTAGTTATTTTATTCTTTTTGAAGCATTGTAAATGGGATTGTATTTTTAATTTCTCTTTCTGTTATTGGCATATAAAAATGCAATTGATTTCTGGGTATTAAATTTGTATCCTGCTACTTTGATGAATTCATTTATTAGTTTCAGTTGCTTCTTGGTAGAGTCTGTGGGGCTGTCTATGTACAGTGTCATATCATGTCATCTGCAAATAACACAATTTAACTTGCTCCTTTCCAATTTGGATGCCTTTTATTTCTTCTTCTTGTCTGCTGTGGCTAGGACTTCCAGTACTATGTTGAATAAGAAAGGTGGAAGATGACATCCCTGTCTTGTTCCTGATCTTAAGGGGAATAATTGTAGTTTTTGCCTGTTCAGTATGATGCTGTCAGTGGGTTTGTCATAAATGGCCTTTATTATGTTTAGGTATGTTCCATCTATTCCCACACTGCTGAGAATTTTTACTATAAATGGGTGCTGGATTTTATCAAATGCTTCCTGAACCTATTGATATGATCATGTGGTTTTTATCTTTCATTTTGTTTATATGGTGAATCACATTTATTGAGTTTCGAATGTTGTACTAACCTTGTATTCCCAGAATAAATCCCACTTGATCATGGCGTATGATCTTTTTGATGCATTACTGTATTCTGTTTGCTAATATTTTGTTGAGGATTTTAACATTCTTGTTCATCAAAGATATTGGCCTATAATTTTCTTTCTTTTTAGTGTCTTTATTTGGTTTTAGAATTAGCATAACACTGATCTCATAACATGAGCTTGGGGGCCTTCCCTCCTCTTTAATTTTTTGAAATACTTCAAGAAGAAGAAGTGTTAGTTCTTCCCAGAATGTTTGGTAAAATTCACCTGTGAAGCCATCCAGTCCAGGACTTTTGTTCAATGGGTTTTCTAATTACTCCTTCATTTTCATGAAGTGTAATTTATCTATTTAGATTCTCTGATTCTGCCTGATTTGTTTTGGGAAGATTGTATGTTTCTAGGAATTTATCCAATTCATCTAGGTTGTTGCCATATAGTTGTTCATAATATTTTCTTGCAATTGCTTGTATTTCTTTGGTGTCAGTTATTATTTTGCCTCTTTCATTTGTGATTTTATTTATTTATATTCTCTCTTTTTTCTCTTGACGAGTTTTGTTAAAGGTTTGTTAATCTTGTTTATCTTTTCTAAGAAACAACTCTTGGATTCAGTGACCTTTTGTATCTTTTTTTAGACTCTATTTTGTTTATTTTTGCTATGATGTTTATAATTTCCTTCTTTCTACTCATTTTGGGCCCTGTTTGTTGTTCTTTTTCAAGTTCCTTTAAGTGTAAAGTTAGATAGTTTATTTGACCTTTTTCCTTTTTTTTTTTTTTGAGCAAGGCCTATAATGCTACAAATTTCCCTCTTAGGATTGCTTTCCCTGTGTCCCACAGATTTGAATTGTTGTGTCCTCATTTTCCTTTGTTTCAAGGTATCTTTTGATTTCTTCCTCAATATCATTGTTGACCCATTCATTGTTTAATAACATGTTATTTAGCTTCTATGTTTTTGTGTGTTTTTCAGTGTTCTTGTGATTCATTTCTAGTTTCATAGCATTGTGGTCAGAGAAGATGCTTGATATGATTTCAATCTTCTTAAGTTTATTGAGACTTAGTTTGTGTCCTAGCATGTAATCTGTCCTAGAAAATGTTCCATGTGCACTTGAAAAGTATGTATATTCTGCTGCTTTGGGATGAAATGCTCTGAAGAGATTAATTAAATCCATTTGATCTAGTGTGTCCTGTAAGTTCACTATCTCCTGGTTGATATTCTGCCTGGAAGATCTATCCATTGAAATCAATGATATGTTAAAATCCCCAAGTATGACTATATTTCTGTCAATTTCTCCTTTTATGTCCATCAAGATTTGATTTACATATTTATGTGCTCCTATGTTGGGTGCATAAATGTTTACTAGGGTTATATTCTCTTATTGGATTGTTCCCTTTATCATTATGTAGTGTCATTCTTTGTTTCTTTCTATAGCCTTCATTTAAAAGTCTATTTTGTTATATATAAGTATTGCTACCCCAGCTTTTTCTCCTTTCTACTTGTATAAAATATCTTTTTCTATCCTTTTTTCAGGCTGTATGTATCTTTCAATCTGAGGTGGGTCTCTCTGAGGCATTATATATATGGGTCTTGTTTTCTTATATATTCATCTACCCTATATCTTTTGGTTGGGGCAATTTAAGCCATTTGCCTTAAAGTGATTATTGATATGTACGTGTTTAATGCAATTTTATTGTTGGACTATTTTCCTGTTTTTTTTTTCTTTCTCTTTTTCTTTTTCTTAAAGGAAGCACTTAAACATTTGTTGCATACTTACTTGGTGTTAACAAACTCCTTTAACATTTTCTTGTTTGGCAAGCTCCTTATTTCTTCTTCAATTTTAAATGATAGCCTTGCTGGGTAAAGTAGCTTTGGTCGTAGGTCCTTGCTTTTCATCACCTTAAATATTTCACTCCACTCCCTTCTCATCTGAAGTGTTTCTGTTTACAAGTCAGATGACAGTCTAATGGATGCTCTCTGTATGTAACTACCTACTTTTCTCTTGTGGCTTTTAAGATTCCCTGTTTTTAAGCCTTTTCATTTTAACTGTAATGTGTCTCAGTGTAGGCATCTTTGAGCCCAAATTGTCTGGGACTCTCTGATCTTCCTGGACTTGTGTGTCTCTTTCCTTTACCAGATTAGGGGAGTTTTGGGTCACTATTTCTTCAAATAGGTTCTCAATCCCTTGCTCACTCTCTTCTCTGGTATTCCTGTGATGTGGATGTTGCTTTGTTTCATGTTGTTCAAAATGTTTCTTAAGCTCTACTTACTTTTTAGAATTCTTTTTTCTTTTTGGTGTGCTGTCTGGGTGTTTTATTCTACCTTGTCTTCATATCACTGGCTTGATCCTCTGCTTCGTCTAATCTACTGTTCATTTCTTCCACTGTAATATTTATTTCAGATACTACATCCTTTATTTTTGACTGGTCCTTTTTTATGGTTTACATGTCTTTTTTCATGCTGCTGAGTATCCTTAGTCATTATTCTAAACTCTATATTTAATAAATTGCTTGTCTCCATTTCATCTAGTTCTTCTGGAGAATTTTCTTGTTCTTTCATTTAGGGTCTGTTTCTTTGTTTTCTCATTTTGGCTGCTTCTTTGTATTTGTTTCTATGTATTAGGTAGATCTGCAAAGACTCTGGGGCAGGCCTATGTCAAATCTAGCCTGTGATTAGCCCTGGGCAACTTGTTTGGAGTTATCAGTGATCCACATCATGTGTCTCCCTCTGCTGGACCTGTTCACATGCAGAAATAACCATACTCTGCACTAGGACCAGCTTCTACCAGGCCCAGGAGCATGATCAGCCTAAGTCTCCAAGCTTCCAGCAATCCCTTAATTGTTAAACTTAATCAGTAATATAGCCTCAAGTGGTACTCAGCAGCTGGATTTAAGCACCACATGGTGGGGCAGAGTAATTCCTGCAGGTAGGGCTATTGCTTTCACTCAGGGTGATGTCACTTGGAGGGGAATGCTTTGCCTGAGAAAGATGGCCTCTGCAGTATGGGGAATGACTCAGCACAGGTATCCTGACAGCTGTTCCTTTAGTTGTCTCCCCAAAGCCACTGGCCTGAGACTCTCCTTGCATGTCTCTAGTCCACTCTGCCCTCATTCTGCCTTCCCTCTGCCGGTGCCACAGGTAGGTGGCTACGAATGAAATTTTGTGCATTGGCCCTTTAAGATGCTCCCTTAGTCTCCAGCTGTCTCTCCCTGGCAGGCAGAAAACCCAGTGCTTTCCACACCTGGATGTTATCTGGATTCCTTTCCTGGCTGGTATTGTAGGCTGGGGAGCTAGCTTTGTGTTTAGACTCTATATGTCTCATGAGGACCCCTTAACCACTGAAATATCCCTCTGGAACCTCAAATGATGCTTTTGGGAGCCAAGCCAGCCCTCTCACACTTCCTCTTCACTCCCTACCAGTCTCATTGTGGTGAAGAATTTCTTCTGTCTGTCCTTAGTTATAAGGCTACCCTACAGCTCATGTTCAGTTGGCTATTCAGAATGATTTCCCTATAATTTGATTGTAATTCCAGATTGGTTTTGGGAGGAAGTTTGGGTGGCTTCCACTTACTCCACTGCCATCTTGGGTCACAGGGCAAGATTTCTTTGTTCATTTGGACTGCTATAACAAGTTACCATAGATTCGGTAGCTTATAAACTATAGAAATTTGTTTCTCATAGTTCTGGAGACTGGGCAGTTCAAGATCAAGGTGCTGGCAAGTTTAGTGTCTGGTGAGAGCCTTTTTCTAATTCATAGATAGCTGTCTTCTGGCTATGTCCTTACATTGCGGAAAGAGAGCTTTCTGGGGTCTTTTTTATAATGGCACTGAGCACATTCATGAAGGCTCTACCTCATGACCTAATCATCTCCTGAAGACTCCACTTCCAAATACTATCCCATTTAGGATTAGGTTTTAACATAGGATTTTTGGGGGTAAGGATGGGGCACAAATATTCAATTTATATAGCAAAAGTGTTGTTCTTAGGCCCAGAATCCTACTACAATCCAAAGCAGATCTTTTTAGGGTAGTGGCACTCTAAAGAATGGAGAGAAGTACTATCTATATTCATATAATCTCTCCTTTGGGGCATAAGCTAAAGACTAACCCCTATCTACATGGTTTTTCTGTTTCTATTTGAAATACTAATAATAATTTAAAAAGAGAGTTAATGAGCATAGCATACAGTCAAAATTAAACAAGGATAGTAAATGTTAAAGTAATAATGATAGTAATGATGAAATTTTAACTTGAAAATATTGACCAACCAGTTAACAAAACAAATACAAACTTCTGTTGGAAGGACAAAAAGGAGTGCCCTTATACAAATTAAAATGGGAGAACAATTTTTCAAGTACCCTGTACACCCCTAGCAGCAAAGTCAATTTTTTACAGCAGTTAATATAGAGCAAATTCTATTCCTGGCAGCATGCTAGGTACTTTATGAGCATTATTTCTAATCCTAGCAACAACAGTAAGAGGAAAGGAGATTTAATCTCATTTTATTGATGAAGAATAATACCACCAAGAACAGTGTTCATTTCTGTGAAAAATATTGTTGGGACCCCTAGTGAAACTGTGGCTTTCTATTGATATATACCGCAGTCACACCCAGAGTTTGCCTTGAACCACCAAACCCGGTAATTGACATCAGTTACTTTTCTTCTTGTCAGTACCAATGGAAAAGAAAGGTCTGCTCACTCCTGGGCCTCACTATGTACACCAGGCATTGGCAAACTGGAGCCTAGGGGCCAAATCCAGCCCACTTCCTCTTTTGTATGGCCTGTGAGCTTTAACATTTTTAAACAGCTGGAAAAAATCAAAAGAAGAATGATATTGTGTAATATGTAAAAAGTATATGAAATTCAAATTGTAGGCTCCCTAACAAGTTTTTATTGAAACATAGTCATTCTAACTTATTTACATATTATTTATAGCTGCTTTGTTGCTACAATGGCAGGTAAGGAGTTGCAACAGAAACCCAATGGCTTGCAAAGCCTAACATATTTACTACTGAACTTTTATAAAAAAACAGTGTGCTGAGATCTTACTGCAGACTATAAATTCCTTGAGGACAGAGAAGATATCTCTAGAGACATTATTATTTTTTTCTGCTGTTGTTCTATTACAGTTGTTCCAATTATCCCTCGTTGCTCTCCCCTGCCCTACCCACCCCCCTCTCCCACAGTCAATCCCCACCCTGTTGTCCATGTCCATGGATCATTTATACATGTTCCTCAAATAGACCCTTCCTCTAATTTCCTGCCTTGTGTCCTTTCCCCATCCCATCTGGTCACTGTCAATCTGTTCCATGTTTCCATGCCTCTGGCTCTATTTTGCTTGTTTTTTTTTTTTTTTTTATTTTGTTCATTGGATTCCTCTTATAGATGAGATCACATGGTATTTATCTTTTGCCAACTGGCTTATTTCACATAGCATAATATTCTCCAGTTCTATCCATGCTATTGCAAAAGGTATGAGTTCCTTCTTTCTTTCTGCTGCACAGTATTCCATTGTGTAAATGTACCACAATGTTTTAATCCACTCCTATACTGATGGGCACTTAAGCTGTACCCAGCACTTGGCAATTACAAATAATGCTGCTATGAACATAGGAGCACATAGGTTCTTTTGAATTAGTGTTTTAGGATTCTTAGGGTATAACCCCAGCAGTGGAACTGCTGGATCAAAAGGCAGTTCCATTTTTAATTTTTTGAAGAAATTCCATACTGTTTTCCACAGTGGCTGCACCAGTTTGCATTCCCACCAACAGTGTACTAAGGTTTTCTTTTCTCCACAACCTCACCAGCACTTGCTCTTTGCTGAGTTATTAGTGATGGCCATTTTGCCTGGTGTGAAGTGGTATCTCATTGGGGTTTTAATTTGCATCTCTCTGATGTCTAGGATGTTGAGCATCCTTTTGATGTGCCTATGGGCCCTCTGTATGTCCTACTTGGAGAAGTGTCTGTTCAATTCTTTGGGAAAATTTATAATTGGATTGGTTATCTTCTTGGTTTGAGTTGTATGAGTTCATTATATATTTTGGACATCAAACCCTTGTCTGAGGTATCATTGGCAAATATGTTTTCCCAAATGGTCTCTTTCCATTTTGTAGGTGGTTTTTCAGTTGTGCAGGAGCTTTTTAACTTGATGTAATCTCATTTAACTATTCTTTGCTTTATTTCCCTTGCCCTACAGGATATATCAGTGAAAATATTGCTTGTGGGATATCAGAAATTTCACTGCTTATATTTTCCTCTAGGATTTTTATGGTGTCACAGTTTATGTGTAAGTCTCTTATCCATTTTGAGTTTATTCTTGTGTATTGTGTAAGGTGGTCTAGTTTCATTTTTTTTGCATGTAACATTTCAGTTCTCCCAATACCAATTGTTGAAGAGGCTATGTTTTACTCCATTCTATACTCTTGCCCCCTTTGTCAAATATTAATTGACCAGAGAGACTTGGGTTTATTTTTGGGTTCTCTATTCTGTTCCATTGATCTAAGTGTCTGTTCTTATGTCAATACCAGACTGTTTGATTTCAATAACCTTTCATTATAGTTTGATATCAGGTATTGTGATCCCTCTTTGTTTTTCTTCTCAAGATTGCTGAGGCTAATTAGGGTCTTTTTGGTTTCATGTAAATTTTTAAAATATTTGTTCTGTGGAATATGTCATTGTTATTTTAATGGGGATTGCATTGAATCTATAGATTGCTTTGGGTAGTATGTTAATTCTTCTAATCCATGAACAGAGTATGTGCTTCCATTTATTTGTGTCTTCCTTAGTTTCTTTCTTTAGTATTCTATAGTTTTCTGAGACCAGGTCTTTTACCTCTTGGTTAAGTTCATTCCTAGATATATTATTTTTCTTGTTGCTATAGTAAATGGAATTCTTCCCTAGTTTCTGTTTCTGATATTTCATTGTTGGTGTACAAAAATGCCTTTGATTTCTGAATATTGACTTTGTATCTTGCTGTTTTGCCAAATTCACTTATTAGATTGAGCAGTTTTTTGGTGGAGACTACAGGGTTTTCTATGCATATTATCATGTTGTCTGCATATAATGACAGTTTTATTTCCTCCTTTCCAATTTGGATGCCTTTTATTTCTTTTTCTTGTCTGTTCACTGTGACTAGAACTTCCAATCCTATGTTGAATAAGACTGGAGAAAGCAGATACCCTTGTCTTGTTCCTGCTATTTAGGGGAAAGCTTTTAGTTTTTGCCAATTGAATATGATGTTGGCAGTAGGTTTCTTGTATGTGGTCTTTAATATGTTGGGATAGACTCCCCCTATTTTCATTTTGCTGAGTGTTTTAATTATAAACAGGTGCAGGGTTTTCTCAAATGCTTTTTCAGCATCTATTGATATGAACATGTGTTTTTGTCTTTCATTTTATTTTTTGTGGTATATTACATTTATTGATTTGCAAATATTATACTACACTTGCATCCTTGGGATGAATCCCACTTGAACATGGTGTATGATATTTTGAATGTATTGTTGAATCTGAACTGTCCATATTTTGTTGAGGATTTTAGCATCTATGTTCATCAGCAATATTGGTTTGTAGTTTTTTCTTTTTTGTTTCTTTACCTGTTTTGGAATTAGGATAATACTGGCTACATAGAATTTGGGAGTATTCCCTCTTTTTTAATTTTTTTGGAATAGTTTGAGAAGGGTAGGAGTTAGTTCTTCCCTAAACATTTGCTAAAATTTGCCTGTGAAGTTTCCCAGTCCAGGGCTTTTGTGTGAGGGGAAGTTTTTTTTTTTTTTTTATTACTGCTTCAATTTCACTAGTTATTATGGGTCTATTCAGGTGATCTGCTTCTTCTTGATCCAGTTTTGGAAGATTATATGTTTCTAGAACATATCACCCAGGTTGTCCAAATCTTGGCTTATAGTTTTTCATAGTAACTTCTTACAATCCTTTGTATTTCTTGGTATCAGTTGTAATTTCTCCTCTTGCATTTCTGATTTTATTGGGTCCTCTCTGTTTTTTTCTTGATGAGTCTGGTTAAAGGCTTATTGATTTTGTTTATCTTTTCAAAGAATAAGCTCCTGGATTTATTGATCTTTCGAATCATTCTTTTAGTCTCTATGTCATTTAATTCTGCTCTGGTCTTGGTTATTGCCTTCCTTTTACTCTCCTGAGTTTTGTTTGTTGTTGTTCCTCTAGTTCTTATAGATGTAGGGCTAGGTTGTTTATTTGAGATTTTTCTATCTTTTTTTAGGTAGGTTTGTATTGCTATGAGCTTCTCTCTCAGGACTGCCTTCTCTGTGCCCCATAGGCTTTGGGCTGATGTATATTCTAGCAGACATTAGATTCCCAGAGTCTAGCACAATATCTGTACAGTGAACTCTAAATGTAGGTTATGTAAATGAATGAATTAATGAATAAGTAAACAAATAAATAAATGCACAATCTACGAAACTTTCAAGAACTATTTTTTCCAAATTTCCTTTGTAACTTATTTTTGTGCATTGTGTGCAAGAAACCTTTAACTGGATCTGCCCACTTTAAGTTGCTGGAGTAAACGTTGTATTATCTGAAGCAGAACTGAAATGTCTTTTGCATATTAATCAATCTTTCACCCTCTGCTTGTTCTTATAATCATATTACTATCATGTGGACATATTTTCTGTTCTTTTACCTGAAAATACGTTTATATAGGTGGTCATTGTGACCACACACCTATCTTTTCTAGGACAGTGTGATTTTCTTTTTTATCTTGCTGGAGGACAAAAAGAGGGCAAAAAGAGGGAGGTTAAGGGTTAGGCAAGACCCAAATCAAGCCCCTGGGGCAGATGCTAGAGAGGCAGGATCTCAGAGAGGAGCCTATAGCCTTTAGGTGGAACTTGTGAGGACTTTAAGACTTTAAGGACTTAAAGTCTTACAGACTTGTGAGAAATTTATAGACTTTAAGTGGTATGAGGACCCAGGGTACATATGTAAATGAAAAATGATTTTTCTACTAGTCACAGTGTTTTTGACACCAAATGCTTGGGTTTTTCACACCAGGCAGTTCAGTTCTCTATGGACACCAGCTGAGTATCCTACAATTTCATTCAATTCTGACAGTTACTGGAGTTACCACAATTCCCACAGGTTAAAAAGGTTCAGTCCCACAAGACTGATCCCCACATCAGATCCAATTGTAAGTCTAGAGCTCCTGTATTTCTGACTGACCAGCTGTATATTGGGGAGTTCTTATGTCCACCTTTTCAGGTTTCATCATTTGTTAGAACAACTCACAGAACTCAGGAAAAGCCTTTACTTACTGCTACTACTGGTGTATTACAAAAGATACAGTACAGGAATAGTCAAATGAAAAGATGCACAGGACAAGGTATGGGGAGGGATAACAAGGCTTCCATGCTCCATTTGGTAGGAGGTGTCAGCTGCAGCCTAGTGCCTCATTGTGTTCAGTAATCCAGAAGTTCTCACAACCCCATCAATTAGGTGTTTATATGAAGATTTCATTAGGTAAGCATTATTGATCAAATCACTGGCCATTGGTGACTGAACTCAATCTCCAGCCCCCTCCCTCCCTAGAGGTCAGGGGTGGGGCTGAAGGTTCCAACCCTCTAATCATGTGGTTGGTTCCTCTGGTAACAGCCACATATTTTAACAGTCACCTCAGCACAAACTCTGGTGTGGTTGAAGTAGGCTTATTCCGAATACCAAAAGATGCTCTTCTTACCTCTGTCATTCAAGAAACTCCAAGGATTAAAGGAGAACTATGAAAGAAACCAAAGACAAAGACCAAATATGTATTTCTTATGTCACGATATGGTGATGTGCTGTTGGAAAAATGTGCAAAGGAATGCAAGGAGAGTTGAGGGAAAGCTTTGACCTGTGAGAATTCTCTCAGGCATGGTCAATCTTGTGGTCCTGATGTTAAAGAACAGCCAGGCGTAGGTTGTAGGCCTGTCTTTCATCTACCCAGGCCACAGATAAGCTATGTTTTTGTCTCCAGTTTGTCACTTTAATATGTACTATAGAACACCTTGTCCACACTTACTAAAGTTTGTTTCTAGGAGAGTGACCAAAAGAAGGCAGGGCAGGGACGGGAGATGAAGGGCATGCAAACAAAAGACAGTGATGTTTTAAGTAGGGACATTTTTACCTGGGACTCATTTTAAGTCCTGGTCTGTCTCCCTGAGCTTCCAACCAGCTGTCTGCACTGAAGTGCTTTGACACATTATTGTACTGTACACCGGGTTGCTCATTTAATCAGCCGTGGTGCTGCTCTTCACATAGAGCACAACACACTTGACAGATTTATCACAAGACTGTGGGCTTTCTTTTCTGCAGCACTGTGGAACCCTTTCCCATTAGCGATAGCAGGAGTGATGTTTATGCATGAAGAGAGGCTGTTCGATTGGGCAATTGTAGCTTCCACTGCCGGAGTAAGCGCAGCTCCCACTTATCAAGTGGGGCTAATAGGGGATCTTCATATGCACTGCAGAATCAATTCTCTGTACATGGCCTCTGCTACAAAAATAATTGCTGCTCACTGGTGGTAAAGATCTCAGCTGTGTCAGGGCCTTAATGGTGAGATTAATGTTCTACTGCTCCCGGGCAGGGTCAGTTCTCTTAAAAAAAAAAAAAAAGAATCCTGAGAGTTTGATGAGATGTTTTCCAGGTGAAATGTGGAGCTGTACTGATTTGCTGTGTTATTTGGGTGAAACTGTTCTCTGTAGATAGTTTTCTAATTTTCTCTCTAAAGACTAATTAGCTGAAGCAACCAGTGAATGGCTTGGGGTCCATTCCCAGGTTCTGCAACTTAGATGTACATTAACTGTGGACAAGCTGTTTTTTCTTTCAGAACCTTCGTGTTTTCAGCTTTAAAATAAGGGAGCTGTATGAGATGGTCTCTAAACATTTTGCTCATATATTCTACAGGTATTATGTTAAATTGGAAATGTGTTAGTTTTTTGTCTCATTTTTTCCCCTACTAGATTGTGATCCCATCTCTGATGTTATCTGAAGAGCCTAGCCCAGTTTTTGGTACATATAATATGGACTCACTAGATATTTTGTTTATTGAAAATAACATTTTGTGATTCTGTAATATAAATAATTTGTGTACTCATTAAACAACAATGCAGTTCCCTGGATGATATATTACTATTCTTCTTTTTGTATCAGCAAAATTTAGAAAAAAAATTAATGGGATTGAACTTAGTACAATAGTAGCATTATGTTGTTACCTTATCATAAGTATTAAATTAAAAAAATACTTACTAAGCACTTACTGTTGGCTAGAATAGTTAGAGAATTCACACATGAACTTGACTAGTAGATAAGTAGAGGTCATCTTGATCTGCAAAGGATTGGTATGAGCAGTTAATAAGCACAGTGAAAACATAAAATCATTGTAGATGAGAAGAAAATAAATAAATAAATACTATAGAGTGCCTGTAGAATAACAAAGTGATGTATTGATTGCAAACAAAGCTGCAGTTGAAGAACTGAAGGAAAGCAGTTAAGTGTGATAGCCAAGGGATGAGCGTCTTGGTTGAGACTCAGGTGTAGTTTAGGCCTCTTGCAGTAACAACAAGGTAACCACAGGAATTAACCATCCTTTTACAAAAACAGAATGTCACCGTGAAAGCTGGCTTAGAAAAAACATACTTTTAAATGTTCACCTGATTGAAAAAAACGGATGGACCCTGATACCTTTCTTTTTAACAGGAAGGTCAACTTTCATCCATCATGAAATAACTACATTTGCATTGTTGCTCCAACTTTTGTTAATGAGTAGTATATTTAGAAAAAATATATATTTATTATGCCACTAATTCATCATCTGAATGATTCATCTTTTATTTGCTCCTGGGTTCTCTCTCTGTTTTTTCAGTGTTTAGTTATGTGATGGTTAATTTTGTGTCAATTTGACTAGGCTGTGGTACTCAAATGTTTGGTCACACACCAGTCTGGATGTTACTGTGAGGTTAGTGTTTAGATATTTTCAGCACTTAAATAGTAGGCTTTGAGTAAAGCAGATTACCTCCATCCAATCAGTTGAAGACCTTACAGAAAAGACTGAGGTCTTTGAGGAGGAAGGAATTCAATCTGGAGACTGCCTTTGGGCTCTAGCTGCAACATCAACTCTTCCCTGAGTCTCCAGACTGGACATGTTATGTAGCTCTTGAACTTATCAGCCCCCATAATTGTGTCAACCAATTCCTTAAAATAAATCTAGATAGATTAACACACACAAACACACACACCCTGTTGATTCTATTTCTCCAGAGAAGCCTGACTAATTCAATTGTGTTTTCATAGTTAAGCTCTGATGCAATCCTTTTAAAATCTAGTTGATGAGCTCAGAAATCTCTGTGCCATGTTTTTAGCTTTCGTCCCAATCCCTCTGCCATTCCTGCCCTCAGTCTTCATCTGCATGATGGAAGAGAGTGTATATTTCCTCTACGCTGTTTCTCTTTTTCGCTTCTGAAAATGAAGTTGTATATAATATGGGTTGGAAATACCACTGTTATGAAAGATGCTCACCCCACATCAGCAGCACTGGAAGATCTTCCAGGCAATTTAGTGCATATGAAACACCAAAATATAACTGGTATTCAACAAGTTATTATCACCTCCTCCTTCTCTTTCTTCTTTTTGTTAGTTTTTTGGGGAAAATATTTTGACCTATTCTCACTCTTCTTTGTTGCCTTCTTCTCCCACCTCACTCTAGAATTCACTGCGTCCAGAGATGTAAAAGTAACGTAGATCCTGTTTCCAAATGTTTTGTTTACTCAATAGAAAGCTTAATTTAACTGAAATAAGAGTAAAGACACGTTTGAAGAGCCTGCTTCAGAGTAATCTTCTGTCTTTTGAAAGTAGTGAAAACAGATAGTAAGCATGCTAAAATAAGAGCTGTTCCACTGTTTACGCCAGCATTCATAAACGCTGGCCAGTGAGTTCTTCTCTACATAGGAGAACTATTTTGGCTACAGTCTTTCTGCTCTGTTTCTGAACATACAAACTCATTTCCTTGGATTTTGCTTAAAGCCATGTGCTTGATTATAGATCAAGAGGTACTGCTGGGGAGTAGGACATACTCTGGGATTTTTGCTAGTCATTTAACTAGGTTTTTTTCCCCCCCTATGTTTTTGCAATGTTGAAGTCAATATATATTCACTGCAAAAAAAAGAGAAAGAAAGAAAGCTGAAAATTTAAACAATTTCAGTCAGAATTTAATGATACATAGATAATGACTATTAACATTACAGTAATTTTCTTGTATTCTTCGTATGTGTACGTGTGTGTGTGCACATATGCATGAGAAAGCGGGAGGGTGATAGAGAGCAAAGGTCTAAATTACTCTTGAGAAAACAGGAATCTTACATTTCTCAGTACGTGATACAATCAAATTTCATCTGACATTGTTCTTACTCATTAGGGCTGAAGTCCAGTCATAGTTATTTTCAACATCTTCTTTACTTACGCTTGAAAAGAATGGAAGCATTTCTACAACCCAGGAAACTAGGAAGGGCCCTTACTCCCCAGTTTATTTAGAGACTGTGCCTCCCAGAGCCCTGTGTCCTGTTCCCCATGGGGGCCTGCTTTGACTTCTGGAGACATGGAACTCAATCCTCTGTTTCTAGTGGCCCTTCCACACACTCCACTTGGAGGTCCTGCCACCTGCAGCTTATTCTCCAAACACACTTAAAGTTGCCATCTAGACTGTTTCCCTGAAGGGATTTACAACCTTCTCATTCTGTTCTCATGATCCTGAGAAATTGTTTTAGTCTTTTAACTGCTGCTTGTCCACCCCCAAATCAGGCCACACTATCCTTTAACCCTCAGAAATACCCAGCTTTTCTTTCCTTCCCATTCATTTGTATCACAACATTTAAAGGCTCATCTGAACAACTCCATGTTTAAGATAACCAGGTCCCAGGCTCTAGGACCCAACAAACAGCATTTAAGTTTCCAGGAGTAAGAAATCTCTAGCCTTGACATTTAGTCTCTGAGCATCCATGGATGTTCCCCACAGATGTATAGGAAGCTTCTTTAACATTTAGCAAAAGATAATAGATTTCAGTTTTCATATACCATTGCAGTAAATGCCAACATATCAACTCATTTACATAGAATCAAAACATTATTGGAATGGCATTATAACTACAAGCTTTTATTTCTCTCTCTCTTCTCTGTTAACTAACATTATGACTATTTTGTCATGCAACCTTTTTTTTTCTAATGTGCATTAATTAGAATAAATGGGCAGATGTTCAGGGTGCTAGTTGGTATATGAGGTCTGTCCAGAACAAGTCCAGCCATTGTTAGTATATTGAGACTAGTTTGCGTGACATCAGTGTAACCTGCCAGCCAAGGAGAGTGGACTGGGATGCACACGTGTGAACAATGATGACTTCACTGTACTAGTCAGTGGGAGAGGTAGATGCTGTTGAGTGAGCATGTGTGCTGTGCGACCATCACATTCAAAATGACTGAGCGAGTAGAGCAATAAATCTGCATCAGATTTTGTGTTAAGCTTGAACATTTCTCTGTGGAAACTATTTGGGTGATTCAGAAGGCTGCAGCGAAGAGCAACTGGTGATTGGCAGCTTCATGATGACAGTGTGCCTGCTCATGCATCACATTTCATGCAGAGGTTTTTGGTGAAACATCTAATCACCCAGGTTACTCAGCCCCCCTACAGCCCAGATTTGGTGCCCTGTGACTTCTGGCTTTTCCCCAAACAAATTCACCTGTGAAGGGAAAGAGATTTCAGACCATCAACGAGATTCAGGAAAATAGGTTGGGGCAGCTGATAGTGATTGGGAGAACTGTGTGAGGTCCCCAAGTTGCCTATTTTGAGGCATTATTATCTTATACACAATGTTTCTTGTATCTTCTTCAATAAATGTCTTTATTTTTCCATAGTACATGGCTGGATATCTTCTGAATAGACCTCATATGTCCAATAAACATGTGCTCTTCATGTAGGTTATATCAAATGCTTTGTAAAAAAATACTATGAACCATTTTTGTAGAGTACCCAGCCCTACTAGACAATTGAAGAAATATCAAATTTTCTGTTTCTGAACTCTGCAGGAAGAGTTCAGAACATTTGCCTTGAGCTTTGCTTAACCAACTATGTTGTGTCTGATTAGCCTAATTATTCACAAACAGAAGTTGAAACAAAGTAGTCTCCATTCCTCTTCTTTCATTCTTCCCATTCTGTGGTGGCTAAAGATACTGTACATTCTTGACTGCTCCCGCTGAGAGTAAAACTTGTTTTCTCTACCCTTGAATTTCACTGGTGCTGTGACCATTTAACCAGTAGAATGGGGCCTAAATTATAGTGTGGCAATTCTGAGTCTAGCTTTTCTGAGGACTGGAAGCTAAGCTTTCATTTTTTTTTCTTTCTTGGGTTGCTTGCTCTTGGATGCTGTTGCTTAGAACCCGCTCCCGTGCTGCGAGATGCTCAAGCCACTGAGGGAGGTTTTGTGCAGGCACTTCCATCGGATGTTCATCTGAGCTCCCAGCCAATAGCCAGCATCAACTGCCAGCCATGGGAGCTATCTCAGTGCTGTCCGATCAACTGTCCTCAAATAACTACAGCTCAGTCAATATCAGAACTTCCTGGTCAATATCCAGAGTCTCAAATGATAAAAAACATCTGTTATTGTAAGTCAATAGCTTTGGAAGTGGTTTGTTATAAAGCAATGAGATAAGGAAAATAAATTATTTTGGTCTCTATTACTATAAGACCCTGAATGTAGTTAATTATCTTTAACTTCACACCAGGTCTATTATTGGTTTTTATATAGTGGGGCCAGCTTTATAAAAAAAAGTTCAGTTTCATAAACATTTATTGAGAATGTACTCTGTGCCAGGCAGATTAAGTCTGGAGATCAAACAAAGTCTGAGTCAGCAATGGGCAGAGTGTTGAGCACAAAAAACATGTATAAGTGAAAAATTGCTACCTTGTGATAGTTGTATTACAGAGATAATTTTAAAAAATTCACAAATACTTGAGCAGCTACCATATACCAGGTATGCAAGAGATTGGACATGGATGAAAATGAAGTTCTTGCTTTGAAGGAATTTGCCAACTAGTGAGGGAGACAAAATAAAAACAGATGTTTTCAATATGATGTGGCAAGTGCTAGGACTGAAATATGAAGCAGTTGGTAACTCAGTGATGTTATGAGCATATAGCCCAACATAGATAATGGGATATAAAAGACGTTTGATGCATTTTATATCTTATCTTCTTCCTTGATGGTGTGACAGATTATATACTCTAAATACAGCTGGAACAATGTTTTCTATCCTACATGCCCATTGGCCATGTGACCTTGAAGCTCTCCTATCACGAAGAAGAACCTCATTGCATTCCCTTTGAAACTGGACTGGACCTCAGGACTCGCTTATAACCAACAGATTTGGTGGAAATGATGCTGCATGACTTCTGAAGCAGGGCCTGAAAAGGCCAAGCAGTGCCAGCCTTGATCTCCTGGAATACTCATTTATCAGTTGCTCCATTTCAGAGGGCTTTTTCAGGAACCCAGCTGCCATGCTGTGATAATCCCAAGTCACATGGAGAGACTATATATAGGCACACTGGTTGACAGCCCTAGCTGAGCCCAGTGTAGAGATGATCCCAATTTGGCCACTAGACATATTAATGAAGGAGCCTCTAGTTGATTGCAGCTCCTGCCCTGGCCTAGTCACTTTCAACCCACTGGAGCCGTCCAGTTGCCCTAGAGCAGAGGCAAAGCATCCCCAATGTGCCCTGTTCAGAATCCTGACCTCAGGAACCCATGACCATAATAAAAAGTTTGCTATTTTATATCACTAAATTTGGAGTGATTTGTTACACAGCAACAGATAATTAGAACAGATGGGTTTCAAGAAATAAAAACTGCAATAAATTACATTTTTTTTGAATAGCATCCATGGCGAGGTTTGGTATTCCTGGATGCAAGTTTTTTAGTTAACACAGAAACTGAGAAAATATTTAGTCATTCATTAATATCTGAATTTAGATCATAGGGATTTGGGAGTCAATCTCTGACTGAAATACTTTCCTATATTTATAAAATTGAGTCTGCTTGCTTTAGGAATATTTCATTTCTTCTGATAGGGACTGCATCTCTTCATCTTCAGATTCAATGGAAATGTTGAAAAGACCCAATTTATTTTATATTCATATAAATCTGTGAGACACAACATTTTAGTCATGGATTAGTAGGATAGTATGGCTTGCCACATTCAGAGACACTGGCTACCTCAAGTATAATGTTTTTCTGTGGCTTTTAATCATTAATTATCATCTGCAGGAAGAATTTGTCTGTATAAAGAAGAATTGCAGAAAAATGCAACATTAAACTGCAAAGTTCTCTTCCACATTAGTCATTAGTCCTACCACTCACTAACAACTAAACCATGTACATTTCTTAAATTGGCAACTTGAAAATTGTGTAAGGAAGATACTCATTTTAATTACATGAATTAAAAAAGGCACTCTTTTTTTTGCCATTTTTCTATTTTGCAGTAATTGAGAAATCATTAAAAATTAGAATACAATTCCATTAAACATAGAGGGGGGAAAAGAGACTGTGTTAATATCCAAAACATTTCCTTTCTTAGACCGTAGTCTTGACAGATGAGATAATTAAATCTGAGTCTGTGTGGTGGTAAAATAAGTGACATTGAAGGAAAACAAGAAGATGCAGGAAACGGTTAATTAATGGATGCCAATTATATTGAAGCCAGAATTGAATAAATGTCCTAGGCAAGTGAGAGGACTGGTGGTTGAAGAAGGGAAGCAGTGGAGCCAGCAGGGACGAAAGATGCTGAAGTCTACTTCACCCCCTCTTGATTACCAGGTGCTGCTGGGCCTGGCTGGACCAGGACAAAGAGAAAAAGGAAAAAAATCTCTTGGGATCACTGTATTTTTAGTATCTGATATTCAGACAGTGAAATCTTGCCATTGCAGAGAAAGTATATTTCTTGATTCCCAACTTTCTGGTTCTTTACAAATGGGAGGAAGGCACAAATTGGAATAGACCCCAGATCCAGGAAATCTTTCCAGGTCCCGACTTCACCAAGTCACCCTCATCGCTTCACGCTCAGTCCTCAAATTCCTCCATCACTTTCTTTCACACCTCTGCTTGGCAACTAATGCCTTTCTTTAAGAACTTAGCTTTTATCCGAGTTATCTAATCACACATGTTTTTTAAAAGAGCAGATGTGAAGTTAACTCCGTGGTAGTTCCCTGCATCCCTTGCTCAGGTAGTTCATGGTTGAACGTCTCAGATATTTCCAGATGAAGAGATACATGGAGGGTGTTGCTCAAGGCAAGAAAAGTTAAACCAGTTTAGGATTTAGTCCTTTCCACACCGAAAGTGAGTCAGAATATATTTATACTGTTCTGTGTATTTTTTTGGAGTATATATACACATATTAAAGATAATAAACAAATCAAATTTTCTCTGGAAACTTTTTCTGACAAATTGAGCAAAGTTCTCATTTAATGTTAAATTTGGATTATTTTTAGGAGATAATACAAGTCTAAGTATTGGTATGTGAGAGTGCTTATATGCAGTATTTTTGGCTCCATTAAAAATTTTTGAGCTTGCTTCTCAGTTCAGTTACCAAGCTTCACTAAGCTTTACTAGTTTTGTGAAATTTGGACTAGTGTTTTGCCACTTTAGAGATAATCCCTGAAAGCTTCCCTCTTGCAGATGGCAATAAATCATTCTCTCCACTAAAAGCCTCTATGTCATTTGAAATTTATTACGAAGAGCGGGTAGTGGACTTAAAAGCCATTTCACATGTCTTATTACTTCAATCATCTAATTTATGGGTTTCAGCTGCATTTGTAGTTAGAAAAGGTATTTTCCTTTCCCTGATCAATATGAGTCTGGTTTTGCATTCAGCCCCACTGGTCCTCCCTGCCCAATTATATCCACTACCTCTCTTAGATTTTATAGCTTCTGCAGCCTATCTCCGGGTTCCATCATTCAAGGCGATGCAGGTCTGAAGTGGAAAGAAAGAGCCAGCCAGGCTGATGTAGATTGACTAAGTTTACCAGCTCTTAGCTGCACTTGTCGAAAGATACCTTAGTTATTATTAGCTGAGCAATCCTGCCCTAGGGAAGGAGGAGCTGTCAAAAACTCCTGTGTTTAATATGTACATCTCAGCTTCATGGAGAGAGTATGAAGGAAGTAGATTACACACAGATGTAGTAAGCTTAAATAACACCCACTTAATAGAAAGAATGGTAAGGAATTGGTACTCTTTATTGCCATGTTGGAGGCATTTTTTTCTTCCACAATAAATAATATCTGTTCCCATATGTCAGTCATTCTCATCCCCATAATGAAATTATTAGTGGGCTGATAAAATTTATTCAAAGCCTACTTACTATAAGCAGCATACTAAAAGACAACTATACCCTCCAACACAATTCTAAGTCAACCCTGGGAAGTGAAAAATGTTTTGCCTTTTGCATCCAAATATTCCCTTCTTTGTCCTCTGTATTCCCTCCACAGTGGGACTGATGGGGATGCCCCTTCTCCCCTATTCTTCTGTGACCAAAACTGGTGGGTTGCCTGCAGAACAGTCCTTTCTCTTCCCTTTAATGCTTGATGTGAGAGCACACTGGCACCGTAAATGCCGAAGATACCTGGTACTTCATTCTCATCTCTCTTGCATCTATGACATGGGCATGAAATCCGATCCTTGTAAAAGAGACTAGAGGAGATGCCTGCTAGGTTCTCCTGAGGAATGTTTTACCTAATAAGATAGGCACATGGGGGGAAATACCTCCCTTCTCATGATACCATCTTGTCAGCCTGTGACAGTTGTCACCACTGTAGCATCTTGTTAACATGAGGAGAAAGGCAGAGTGGAAAGGTGACAGCAGCTGGGTTCTTGGTGGTGAGCTGGAACACTTTGTGAAAAACAATGTGTTTTTACAGAGACAGGTGGTGGTTAGCTGTTTAGCCAAATAGTCTGGAGTTTCTAATTCTGAGGTGGATATACCTGCCTCTAATATTTTATGGATACTGCTCCTTCTTGGTGGTTCTTGTTCTCTCTGAGATAAATTAACTCCTCAGTTTAGGCTGAGAAGTTAAGGCAGGAGCTCCATGGTCCAGGTCTACCTGGAAGTTTGCTCATTAAAGACAACTATGGAAACTAGATAAGATTCATGCTCTTTAGCTGTAGAAACCTCCATTTCCCCCCCTTTCAGTGAATCTTCTCCCCAATATAAGAATTCCACAATTATTTTAAGGATTAGGAAGCATGGACATAGGCTTTAAAAAGTGAACATTGCAAACAAAAAAACACTTTGCATAATAACATAATAAAATGCAGACCATTTTCACTTATGAATAAATGCAAACATCCTAAATAAAATAGAAACAAATTAAATTGAACAACATAGTGAGAGAAAAAAACACCTTGACCATGTGGTGTTCATGCTAGCAATTTAAGAATAGTTCAATATTAGTAAATATCTTAAAATAATTCTCATATTTTAAACTGGAGAAGAAAAATCACATAAGCATTTCCACAAATATGAAAAAACACTTAACAACATTTTATATTCATTTCTCATAAAGAGTTCTTCATAAACTAGAAACAAAGGATCCATCATTAACGTGATTTATAGGTAGATGGAAATCCTGGTGCTATTCCAGTGTGATAAGAAGCTGTCATGCCTTAACAGAAAGGTAAAACTTGAACTGCTTTGAGAAGGAAGTATGGTATATATGAAAAGTAAGAACTTTATGGCTGAAAATATAGATTTGCATTTCAATTCTCCCACCTGCAATCTGTGATACTTCAGGCATATTACTTGACTCTCTTGGATTTCAGACATTTCATCTGAAAAAATGGGTTATAATTGCTACCTCAAGAGGATTAATGTAATCAGAACACATGTAAAACATCTAACATGCTGGATTTTCATAAATGGTTGCTTTGGGGAAAAAACCCCCCCATCTATTCTGGGGGTACACTCACCCCAAAATAGAGAGGAGAAGAAAACAAGAAACATCTGAATATAGTCAATACATGTTTAAAATTCCCTCTAAGTAATCCCATGGCATGGATTCCTCCTTCTGAGACTTCCAGATAAAATCTTCAATGATAAGAAAGTTTCAAAAACCTGTGACACATGCCACAACAGAGAGTTTGCTCTTCTCTGTCATTCATAATGATTCAAAAGAAGGTATGTGCTGTCTGAGAATGTGCCTGCAGCCCGTGGACTTGGGGTCCGTGGCATCCTTCAGACACAGGGTGTCGTTTGCCTTCCTGAACTCCCCCTCTCCGTCTTTCTGTTTCTCTGGCCTTCAGTTTCCTCAGTCAGGCGCTCACACTTTGTAGGAGAGTGAAGAACCAGTTATTTTTTTTTCTTCTAAAACTCTCTTCTGAAATGGCTAATTAATTTTCATAACTTGGCTTTGCCATTTTTCTAAGAATGTGATTTCATTGATCTCAAATGCAGCAATGACAGGAGGAAGGAGTGGAGACCAGCTCAGTCCAGGTGTCCATGTTCAGTTTGAACATGTTCACATTTTGTGAAACCCAAACATGCGTTTTTATGTTTTCAATAGTTTCCATTTCATTTTGTTCAGATGCCTTGTCACATCAAGAAGTGGTTTTAAAGCTGATAGGGATCCAAAAAATTGGGCTTTTGAGAACCCTGAGTCTAAAAAAAAAGTCTTCATTTGACAAAGACTTTTAGTAAATGTCTTCAACAAATATTCACAATGTTGTGTGAATATATTAAAGTACGATAAATAACCACATCTGCTTCAATTTCTTCTAATTATCCCATAAATTCCCAATGGGAAATTTATAGTTTTTGTCACTTTGTTCATCACATCATGCAATGAAAAGGTCTTGGAAAGTTGTCAAAACAGTCTCTTACTATAAACTACGGAATGTAAACTGTGCCCACCAACCATCAGTTTTGACCAGAATACAATTTTATTTTTTGTGATAGGTGCCTTCTCTGTTGCATGTGAATTCAGCTTTTCTATATTTAGGTTGGGCTTCTCATATTTCTTGCTCACAGGCACTTAGGTCATAGATATACTTGCTTGCTAAAAGTATTTAATATTATTTCTTGCTAAAAATCTCACATACAGGGGCTTATTAATAGAAACAAATAAGTAGTATTAAAGTAACTTTTTCTGATTACAATAATAGGAAATTTAAGGACTGCATACAAAGATGAGAGAAGAAAATAGCAATTGTCCACAGCTTTACCATTCACAGGTAACTTTTCCTGGCAGCTTGTTCCATTTGTTTCCTATCTTTCTCTCCACGTGCATTTCTGAGGCATGTAAATATATCTATGCATCTGTGCTCTTCTATTTATAGAGGAAAAGGTAAGAAGAGGGACTGTCTTGGTTTCTCTTACACAATAAATCTTAGGTTGCTGCTTACTTCACGTACTCGCAGCCACTAGGCTGTTTATCATGCCTTTACATTTTATTTAATTCATTTTCTAGTATTTTATTAGGGTCTCAGAAAATCTTAGAAAATAGCCTAATAATCTTCTAAATCTTCTATGTTAATAGCTCATTTGTCAAAATATTTTATGAAAATGGAAATTAAAGTGCCTAGAAATAGTTACTTCCTGTATAAAAAGGAGGAACATGCTCAAAACGTATGGGGAGACAAATATTTTACCTAATTGTTGAAGCATCAAGACCTCACAAATTTAAGAACTAGGACTTAAAAATGATCAAGTTTGACTTCCTAGTATTCCAGCTAAGATTATAGATAAAACAAAAAGTGTATTTCTAATTCTTATAGCTTTAGTAATTCTCTGATAATTACTAGAATCCAAAACACAAATTACAGTGAAAGAATGGTGGTGAAGCCCCTTATTTTGTGGAGTTAAGAGATGCTTTGATAAAGATGCAATACAAGGATGAGTTGTCCAAGAGGTTTGTCTCATTTTCAGGGGCTTTCTCATGTAATACATTCATTTCCACAGCCAATACCCTCTCTCCTCCCTAGAGTCAAGCTAGGTTGCTTGACTGTAGCTTATGGGGACACTGAATTAGAACATAATGGGTAGGAACAGAGATTCAGGGATGATGGCACAGTGATTTGCCTATCATAAAAAGACCAGTGGAGTACTGCAAACTAGGAATCACTTATTAGCTTGCCTTTTGTCTCAGTAGTATGGCAGAAGGTTGATACAATACTGTATAAAGACTGTCATAAATAGATAACAAAAAATGTACTAAAAAATTCCTTAAAGTGAAACTAATTTCTGAGAGTGATCACCACTTTATTTAGAATAAGAGGATAATAAATATTTAATTAAAGATTCCTTAAGAAGCCATCATCTTTTGAGTGCTACTACTTCATTAACAGATATTTTTTATTTTGAAAAAATATATGTATTGGGTATAAGAACTAATTCCAACCTTATTGCCTTATGACCCAGCAATTCCACTTCTGGTTATATATGCAAACAAAAACAAAAACAAAAACAAAAAAACACCCCCCCTACAAAAAACCCCAAAAGACTAATTTGAAAGAATATATGTACCCCTATGTTCATTGCTGTGTTATTTACAATAGCCAAGCTGTGGGAGCAACCCAAGCGCCCATCCATAGAGGAGTGGAGAAAGAAAATATTACTCAGCCATAAAAAATAAAATCTTACCATTTGTGACAGCATGAATGGACCTACAGAGTATTACGCTAAGTGAAATAAGTCAGAGAAAGACAAATACCATATGATTTCCCTTATAGTAAAACCTAAAGAGTAAAATGAACAAACAAACAAGCAGACAAAATAGAAATAGACTCACAGATACAGAGATCAGACTGAAGTTTGCCAGAAGGGAGGGGTTAGAGGGCTGAATGAAAAAGTTGAAGGGATTAAGAAGTACAATTTGGCCCTGGCTGGTATAGCTCAGTGGATTGAGCGCCATCCTGAGAACCAAAGGGTCACCAGTTCGATTCTCAGCCAAGGCACATCCCTGGGTTGCAGGCAGGTCCCCAGATGGGGGTCTGTGAGAGGCAACCACACATTAATGTTTCTCTCTTTCTCCTTCCCTTCCCTTCTCTCTAAAAATAAATAAATAATATCTTTATAAAAAAGAAGAAGTACAAATTAGCAGTCACAAAATAGACTAGAGATGTAAAGTACAGTATAGGAAATATGGTCAGTAATATTTTAATAACTATGTGCAGTGCCAGGTGGTACTGGAATTATCAGGGGGAATGCTTTGTAAAGTATATGATTGTCTAACCACTATGTTATTCACCTGAAACTATGACAAAATAATATCAAATATAAATTGTGGTTGAAAAATAAAATTAACTTAAAACACAAAACTAATTGGATCTGCTCCTCAAAAATGAAACAAAACATATTAAATTTTGCATAATTAAAATAATTTTCCAGTTATATATAAACTTTATATATAATATAAATTTCTATATGAGACCATTTTCTGTTTACTATGTATTTGATGTTTTCTCACGTAAGATAATAACTATGACATTCTTTTTAGAAGCTGCATAAAATCACATAGAATGGGTACATAACTTTCTTCTTATTTATCATTGTCCTTTGGTGGATATTTTGGGTATTTTTTCACTTCAAAATTATTTTAAAGAACTGTTTTACATTTCCTTTTTTTATATTTTGATTTTTTGAAGGGATACTTTTAAGTTATCAGATATTCATTTTGTGCATACTGAAATGTGTCAGTGGTATAATGGCTGAGCATTACTGTATGACACTCTCTCTTGTTTCGTAACTTATGCATATGTTTAAAATGTACAGGGAGGCCACTTATTCAGCAGCCACTTTGCCATGGATTCATACTTGCTAGTTTGTCTTAAGTCATCAAAGATATTCATGTCATTGAATGGATAAACCATCTGAAGAAATTAATCAAAACAAGATTTTCATGTTGATGCTAATGTGAATTGTACTGCCAAATCACAAATTAGAGCAAAAAATCATAAAAATATAAACATTTCAATGGGTCTAATTGAATTCTTTTCCTTAGATATACTTTATTCTATTTATTTAAATTTTTAGTCTTCTATATAAATGTGGCCCTCCTGCTAATAATAAGGGAAGCAACTCTTCCATTATGTATTGAGGTTTTCTGGAGAATTTTTTCTTAAAAATATTGGCTTCACAAACAATGTCTGTTTTCATACCACAAATTCTGGTATGGTATCCCAGAAAATAGAACACAACTTCACATGGATTATTGAAAAAACACAGTTCATCCAAGACACTTCTGTTTTAACCAATATATTCTATGAGCATTGCTAACAAAGACAAAAATATATTTATATTTTCTTCTTTTCTGTGAAAAGATGGCCAATAGTAAAGTGGCCGAAATTGTATAAAGAAGTAAAAATGAAGCATAACTTCCAGACAACTCTCAAACTGGACTCAAGCTTCGTGTAACTTCACAGTGGCTGAAGCAGAGCTTTTAACAATGAGATTTAGATGGATAAGCTTGGAAATCTGCTTTATAAAATTTAACCTCTCAAATAGGAAATTGGAGGTAAAGCAGATCTCAGACTGCATTTCCTGTGAGCACAATAATGCATTATTTTTCTAGGGACAGAGTGCACTAGGAATTTATGCAATGGACAGGGACAATTCTAAGAATGAGAAATTGTACTTCTTAAATCTCTCCAGAGACTACTGCAGAATCATGTGGCCTGAAGAAATCCTTCCATGTGTCTCCTGATTTCCCGGAAAACATATTTCTAAGCTACTGCAAGAGGTGACATTTTATTTTCTCCCATAAAAGACTCTCTTAGGAGGTTATTTTATATTTTCTCTCTCAGGCCCATTCCAAAGAGGTTTTTCTTAGTGCAGACAAGACTCATATCTCTTATAAAAGATGGAGAGCAGGTAGACTAGCTTATTCAGGGTTTGGGGAATGTGTAAGAGAGTAATTTAAAGTTTTTCCTTTTATCATCAGAGTTTTATCTATATCCTTCTAAAGCTACTGAGCCAAAGCTGAGGAATGATGGTTAGGTAGTCTAGGAGGTATAAAATACACCATTGCCCACTTCAAAATTGTTTTCCTCCTGTATGTGCATCTCATCACTATGTGTGTGTTTATTTGTTGCTAGCTAAGGCTTCTTAGTGATAGAAAAAGCTTGGTAATGATTACCAGAGGGGAAGGGGGTGAGGGAGGGTGAAATGGGTAAAGAGGGTCAATTGTATGGTAACAGATGGCAACTAGGCTTTTGGCAGTGAGTATGGCATAGTGTATGCATTTATTGAATTACCATGTCGTACACCTGAAACTTATATAATGTTTTTAACAAATGTTGCTTCAATAAAAAGAAGGAAAGAAGGAAGGGATGGGATGAGATAGGAAAGGAAAGGAAAAGAAGGGAGAAAAGAAAGAATAAAAGAAAAGAAAATGCCTGGCAAGCACAACATCAACTCCTGACCTGCAGGTCATCATTAACACATCACACCACTTTTGTTCTCCGAGTTCAGGAGCCTGCATCAAGCAGCCATTACAAATAAATGAGCACTGCCATAGTAGAGAAATTCTGATCATCTGAGCCCTAGATGTCAATCACCCACCATGGTCCTGTCAGAGACCAGAAGGCCAAAGATTTCAATGCAAGATGAACTTCAGAAGCCAGAGAAAAACCTCAAGAGTGATGTTTTTTGTTGTTTGTAAATTTGCTTAATTTTAAGTAAGCAAACATTTTTTTGCCATTGGACAAAAAAGAAATTCATCTCTTTACTAGAATAGCACTCACAATTACAGCAAAATAATCAAACCACTATCCTCAAGACAAAGGAAGAAAGAATGCTGATATTTAAGGATACTTGCTTCTTTTTAACTTTAGTAGTAGAAGCAGGTCTGTTCTCATAATGAGCCTGATGGTACTTATGCAACAAGACTCTGGGGAGTCCGGGGACCTGAGACACAGGCCTTCAGGAGCTCCTCAAGTTGTTTCATCTTGCCATCTTGGGTACGATGTTCCCAGCACCTTGATGCCAGGCTCAGGAGCGGCTCCTCACCTGACTGCGTACACATGACTCTCTGAAGGTGTCTGAAGGCGGTGATTTTGGCCAAGTTCCCGGAGTTTTCTATGTCCACCGTTAGCAGGACCTGGCTCATCCATTTTATTTCTGGAATTATGGCTTGGTCTGGGCAGAAAATCGAGTCAGCCAGATGTGCCTCCAGATATCTCAGTTCCTGCACAGGAAATTGCAAGGGCCAGGGCAAATCCGTGGTGGTGGAAGCGGTGTACCCTCAGCAGCCAGTCCAGGAACTGAGTGGAAGTCCATTGATCCCCCTGGATCGGAGCACCGGCTGGCTTACTATGCTAACAATAGCAGCCCCAGAGCAAAAGTTTTCTGTCACCTAAAACTTTCTAAGAGCTACATTTTTTTTTGTTACAGATAATAATACATGTTGGCATTGGCATGTATGTTCTCAGAAATCCTTTACAGTCTACAATTGTACAAAAAAGAGTAAGATAGGAAGTCCAGAAATATCATTCTTTGTGAATAAAGATAATTACAGTGATGACCATAAATGTGCTATCCATTAGAACCCCCGTGATGAAGAAATGCTTTGTGCTGTCCAATGTGGTAGCCACTAGCCAGAGGTGGCTCTTGGACACCTGAAATATGGTTAGTACAACTGAAAAAACTAAATTTATTTTTGAGAAACTGAATTTTTAATTTTAAAGATTCAAATTTAAATAACCACATCTCACTAGTGGCTACAGTCTTGAACAGAGAAATTCTATAGAATATTTCCATGGAAGGCATCTATCCTATAGTATGATTGAGAGTATTCTGATTACTGTATTTTTCTGTGTATGATGCAGTCCCATGTATAAGGCACACCCATGTTTTTGTGTGCATTATGCATGGGATTATTATACCCATGGTATATACTCATTATACCCATTTATAATGTGCATCCCTATTTTTCCCTCAAAAATTTGGGCAAAAAGTACACATTATACCCAGCAAAATATGGTGAATTATCTGTTTCATTCTTTGCTATAAACTTGTTTAAAATGTATGCTATAAAAATAATTCTAAAATATAAAATCTTTGCATACTTTGGAAGTATGTGGAAATGATGATGGGTGGTATAATTTTTAAAACTATGATATATATAAAAGAAAGTAGTTGTATAAACTTGTTAAAAAAATAGAGACATTGAAATTAAGAACAAACAGACAGTAACCAGAGGGTCGGTGGGAGGGGATAATGGGGGGGAGGCGGGAAGAGTTTTCAGGAATATCTATAAAGGACACATGGACAAAACCAAGGTGGGTGTGCAGTCAGAGGAGGGAGGTGGGGATGGCTGTGTTGAGGGGGAGTGGTGGGGGATAAATGGAGACAACTGTACTTGAACTACAATAAAAAAGTTAAAAAAATAAAAAAATGGAAAAAGTAGAGACATGTTTCTTGGGAAAGTGTCTGCTCAAGTCCTTTGCTCATTTTTTAATTAGGTTGTTTGTCTTCCTAGAGTGGAGTTGTGTGAGTTCTTTATATATTTTAGAGATCAAACCCTTGTCTGAGCCAGGCGGTGAAAGAGAAATACCATATGATCTCACCTGTAAGTGGAACCTAATCAGCAAAACAAGCAAGTAAGCAAAATACAACCAGAGACATTGAAATAAAGAACAAACTGACAGTAGCCAGAGAGGATCGGGGAGAGGGATAATAGGGGAAGGGCCATTAAGAGACATGTATAAAGGACACGCAAAGTTAAAGGGGGTAGGTTCAAGGGTGGGAGGTGAGGTGTGGTGGGGTGAAAATGGACACAACTATACTTGAACAACAGTTAAAAAGTAGAGACATTTCATAAATACTGTTCATTATAAAGGCATATACGGAATTTCTTTATGAGCAGTGAGATCCTACTATGTGTAGGATCACACAAACTTTCTTCTGTAGTTTTTTCTTACAACATCTGGTGCATGGTAAGCATTCAAAAAATATTTTTCAAGAATGAATAAAGTTTTTCAGGTTTTATCACCCCAGTAGGTAGCTCTCCAAATCTGCTAAGGAACGGTGATAAAAGAAGAGTTCTTTAACAACTCATCATTTTCTTGCTGTAAAATTGCCCTTGGCTAATCAGCTCACTGCAGGAACTCAAAAGTAATAAAAGCACATACTTTGACCAGTGGCATTTTTTAGTATACACACCACCCTGTCCCCAAAAGTAACAGCAAGCTATAACCAGTTAGTCTGTGCTTTGTTATTAGGTTGTCTTGGTGCTGTGCTTGTGAGTATAGAAATCCCGAGTGACTCCATGTTCTAACTTGAAAACTAAGTGTATGTGTGACCTTCACATGGGCTCTTGGTCTTCAACAGGTGTGGCTGAAAAAAAATAGTGCCAGATAATTTAATAGAAATTTTCCTTATAGTTCTTTGCTTCAGGAAGAATGGCTCTGTAGTTAATTTTCTTGAGAGTATAATTCAGAATTAGCAAATAATAAGCAGGAATTTTAGACTAGAACTTTTGTGTTCTGGACAAGATTGGTAGATTTGGGACCTTCTAGTACTGAGGTAGAAATCCGGTTTCCTACTAGTGAAGGGATCCAGCAAAGTTCCCTGAGTAGGTGTTGGATTTTTTCTTAAACCTCCAGCACTCTATTGATTGAGCCTGTCAAGGCTTGAAAGTCAATTCAGAAAGACTGGGTCCTGTTCTTGATTACTGAGCCACATAGTGATGCTTGGCAGCCTCTGATAAGTCACCTGAGGAACTAGTTTGTTTGTATCATCCTTATAGCCAGGCCTATTCCAGACAAACTGAAGAGCATCCAGTTCAAAATTGTTCCTGGATGGTTTGCATATGATGTCACCAAGACAATGTGATGACTAAAGTCTGTAATAATACATACCTTTAAAAAAATATTTTCCTGGCAAATAATACATGTTGATGATAGGTGAATAGCTTGAATTTTTTAGGAAGTTTCTCTGCCTTTCCAATTGTATACCTGCCATCAGATACAAACTTGTATGAAATATCATGTGGTTAAATCTGTACCTTTTCATCAACTTGTAGATGTGGGCTATGGAAGTTATGTAACTTTCCAATGAAGTTACGTAATGTAATTGGGTATTTCTAATGACAAATGGCTGAGAGCCTCAGTATTTTAAATTGCTTTTACTGACAGGTAGAGGCACCATAGATGGTAAAGATGATTTCAGTACTATGTAGTGGTGGTATAATTTAGGGCACAGACTCATGTTTGGACAGAAATTCCAAAACAGGTCCATGATCAGTTCAAATAAAAAAATCATGGACCTTAATTTGGTTATGGAGCTTCTTGCCTCCAATTTTAACATCAGGGATTCCTTAATTTGTGCTTGCCTCTATGTTTTGGATGACACTGTAAGCAGTTGGTGTCCCAGTGCCATCTGGCCCATAACAGCAAACATAGATTCACTACCATATGGTGAAATGCCAGTAGAGCAAAACAAGGTTTCATTTCATCATAATTTGCTGAAACATAAAAGTAAGGACATGGCTGACATATTCATGGAAAGTTCTTCATATTGGTGAGCTCGATACTGGGGAAAATGTACTCCAAGTCAAGAGGTGGCCTTAGGAAGACTTGAGTTACTCTTTTGTGTGTGTAGGGTAAGGTCATTGTATCTTTACATTTGTTGTTTTAGTTCGTGGTGGTTGTATTCAGTTTCTATTGCTGTAACAATTACCACAAAGTCAGTGACTTCAAACAGCACCCATTTTTTGTTGTTTGTTTCTTATCTCACATTTTCTGTCAGAAGTCTGGATACAGCGCGACTTAGCTGGTTTCTCTACTTGGGATCTCACAAGACTGAACTCAAGGCGATGGCAGGCTGGACTCCAGGCTCATTCAGGTTGTTGTCAGAATTCAGCTCTTTTGGTTGTAAGACTGCCTTGTACTTAGTTCTTGGGGGTTCCTTGCTGGTGGTCAGCTAGGGGCAGTCCTTAGCTCCTGGGAACCTCTGCCACCCTTGCATGTGGCCCTCTGAATCTCAGAACCAGCAATGGGGTGTCACATCCTTTTCACACCTGCAGTATCTCTGACCTTCCTTTCTGCTGTGTCTTTCTTCCTCTAGCCAGGGAAAGTTCTCTGCTTTTAAGTACCCATATGATTAAACTGGAACCCCTGAATAATTAAGGCTCCTCTCCCTATCTTAAGATTCTTAAGACATCTGCAAGATTTTTGTTTGTTTGTTTTTGCCAAGTAAGAGAATGCATTTGGTGTTCCAGGGAACAAGGAGGGTGTGGACCTCTGGGAGTCCTTTGTTCTGCCTATCACAGTGATTATCAGAATTAATAGTTTATTGTTAATTGTAGTTACTTTCATCTCAGTCTCATTCTCACTCTTTCTTTCATTAGATACCTGGAATACTGAAATTAAGAGTTTTTCTATAGCTTTCTGCAAATTTATTCTCTTACAATTTTCTCATCAAGTATAATTAGGCATTTGTTATTATACATGGAAATCTAAAAAGTGGGGTGTCTGCCAAATAATAAGCAATTCCAAGGCAAAAGAAATTATTAATTTAATATGATTAAGTATGCCACTGGAAGTAAAGGCAATTTTTTATTACATCCATTGTTATAGTTTTCATTAAAAAAACTTTACAAACTTAGGAAAGGCTGCCATATGTGCAAAAAACACCAGCTATTAGTCTAAAATAGGCATGAATTTTGGGAGCTGCTAAAATTCCTATTTTTAGTTCATTTTAGTGTCAAAAGTCTCACTACTAGAAATTAGTACAGTACAAGGCTAAGTGTATTTAGGTAGATAAAATCTTGTTTAATGCGATACCAGTAATACCAGGACAGTAGAATCCTGGAATTTCTTTTTCCATTTATTCTATGCTAATTACTCTATTCAGGTTTTCTACTTCTCTTTGGTAATTTATATTTTTCTAGAAAATTATCCATTTTATACAAGTTTCCAAGTTTACTGGTAATTTTGAAATGTTCTGTTATAATTAATAAATTAAAAACCATCTTTAGTTGTAGCTAATATATTTACTTGTGTTTTATTTTGAATATTGTTATTATTTCATGTTTTTTAATATAGTCAAAGAAATATTTTATTAGTGTTTGAATGGGCACCTGTTCATTTTGTTTAGTCAGTTCTGTTCTTTGTTGCTGCTGATCATCATTTTAAGGTTTTATTTTTATTTCCTTCCATTGTTTTATTTGAGTTTATTTTGTTATTCCTTTTCTTGCATATTTTGTAGAAACAGTTTATTTAATCTCTTTTTGTTTCTAAAAACTAAATCAGATATAAATCCTTTAGAGGTTTACTTCCATGAGAGTCTAAGGTAGTTAAATTTCTGAGTGTTTAAACATATTAAAATACCTTTATTTTACTTTTTCTCTTGAATAGCTTATTTTACTCTTCAATCTTATTGTATATTATTATTATTGTTATTGTTATTATTATTATTTTAGGTTCTATCTAGCAAGAAAGCTTTTAAAAAATATTTTATTTATTATGCTATTAAAGTTGTCCCATTTTTTCTCCCCTTTATTCCCCTCCACCTTGCAACCCCCCTCCCACCATCATTTCCCCCTTAGTTCATGTCCATGGGTCATACAGATAAGTTCTTTGGCTTCTCAATTTCCTATACAATTCTTAACTTCCCACTGTCTATTTTGTACATACCATGTATACATCTTATACCCTGCACCTTTCCCCCATTCTCCCCCTTCCCCCTCCCCGCTGATAACCCTCCGGTGATCTCCATTTCTGTGATTTTCTTCCTGTTCTAGTTGTTTGCTGAGTTTGTTTTTGTTTTTTACAGGTTCAGTCACTGATAGTTGTTTGTTGTCATTTTACTCTCCATAGTTTTGATCTTTTTCTTAGATAAGTCCCTTTAACATTTCCTATAATAAGGGCTTGGCATGATGAACTCCTTTAACTTGACCTTATCTGGGAAGCACTTTATCTGCCCTTGCATTCTAAATGATAGTTTTGTTGGAGAGAGTCATCATGGATGTAGGTCCTTGCCTTTCATGACTTGGAATACTTCTTTCCAGCTCCTTCTTGCCTGCAAGATTTCTTTTGAGAAATCAGCTGATAGTCTTATGGGAACTACTGTGTACATAACTGTCTCCTTTTCTCTTGCTGCTTTTAAGATTCTCTCCTTATCTTTAATCCTGGGTAATGAAATTATGATGTGCCTTGGTGTGTGCTTCCTTGGGTCCAACTTCTTTGGGACTCTCTGAGCTTCCTGGACTTCCTGAAAGTCTATTTCCTTTACCAGATTGGGGAAGTTTTCCTTCATTATTTTTTAAACTGAGGTTTCCATTTCTTGCTCTTCCTTTTCTCCTTCTGGCACCCCTATTATTCATATGTTGGAACATTTCAAGGTGTCCTAGAGCTTCCTAAGCCTCTCCTTGTTTTTCTGAATTCTTTTTTCTTCATTCTTTTCTGGTTGAATGTCTATTTCTTCCTTCTGCTCCAAATCATTAATTGAAGTCCTGATTTCTTTCTCTTCACTGTTGGTTCCCTGTGTATTTTTCTTTATTTCACTTTGCATAGCCTTCACATTTTCCTCCATTTTGCAACCATACTCAGCCATTTCTATGAGTATCCTGATTACCAATGTTTTGAACTCTGTATCTGACAGGTTGACTATCTCTTTATCACTTAGTTCTATTTTTGGAGCTTTGATCTGTTCTTTCATTTGAGCCCTATTTTTTTTGTCTCAGTGTGCCTGTTATGTTGTAAGTGGTAGACCCTTAGGTATTGGCCAGGGTGGGCAACTCACATTGCTGTGTTGTGGCACTGTGTGTGGAGGAGGAGTCCAAGAAGAAACAATGCCGCTTGCTTGGCTATCTCAGTAGGCTTTCAGTCATTTCCCCCACTATCCATAAGCAAATCGGGCCCTTCTGGTGCTCATTCCTGGGTGGGTAGGTTTGTTTGCATGCTAGTACCCTGTGGGTCTATCCAATGAACTCTCCTGTGAAGCTGGGAGTTTTTCTCATCATTACTATCCCCACAGATTTTCGCAGCCAAAAGTTCTGAGGCTTTGTTTTCCTGTGCTGGGACCCTGGGTTTCATGGTCTGTCCAGATCCCCAGTTGTTCCTCCAGGTTTATCCTCACACAAACATGGGACTGCCCTGTCCTCCAGCAGCTGCCTTGTTGAGCATCCTCTCTGCCCCAGCTGCCTGTCTCCACCCTTCCTACCAGTCTGAATGAATATTTCTTCTTTAACTCCTTCATTGTCAGACTTCCATACAGTTTGATTTTCTGGCAGCTCTGGTTATTTTTTGTTTTTCAATATGTTGTTGTCCTTCTTTTGGTCATGTGAGGAGGTGAAGTATATATAGCTATGCCTCCATCTTGGCCAGAAGTCCCTCAAGTCTTGTTGTATATTAAATTTTAGGTTTAAAGTTATTTTCTTTTTGGATTTAGAAATTTTTCATTGCTTTCTTTCATTTTGTGATAAGGAATCTGATGTCATTCTGATTATTTCTGAAACTCATTTATCTTTTCTCTCTGGTAGATTTTCCTTTTTATTATGTTTGTAATTTTAGTATTTTGAGTGAGATTTAATATTTATTTTCCTTCTTAGCACTTAATGAGCATTGCGAACCTAAATCCTAAATACTCATGTTTTTCTCTCCCATTTCTAGAAAATAACTTACCATTTTTTTCTAGTACTGCCTCTCTTTCATTATTTCTGTTATTTGCTTCTAGAAATATCATTAGAGGAACATCAAATTTTGGGTGCCTACTCCAAATATTTTAAATTTTCTTATTAGCTTATTGTCTTATATTTTTTTGTGCTACATTTAAAATAATTATTTAGTCCAATCTCCCAAGTGATTATTGCTCTAGCCAGTATCATTTCTTATTTGATTTACTTAGTATATATTTATTTTTGTAATAGAATCGGTATCAGTGAATATGCTATCCAAGTCAATAACTGAAACATATGCAGTAACTTACATATATTTATGTGTTCCTCTCTTACCTTGTCTCTCTGTTTCTCTAACCTAGCTGTGCTAAGTTTTGTGTTTAGTTTTTGTTTACTTTTCTAAAAAGTTTGACCACACACAAGATATATGCCTAAAATATATGGTTTTGTCTACTTATTTTTGTAGTTTATTAACACTTGTGTATGTAATCTTTTGGGACTTCCTTTTCATTCATTGTTAGGATTCTGGGATTTATCTGTGTTGTTGATGAGCCTGTAGGTCATTCATTTTCCTGCTGTATAATATTTTATTTTATGTATTTACCAGTACTTACTTATCTATTCTCAAGCCAATGGCATTCAGGTTGTTTTATTTTGGGGGTTCATTTCTGGATTTCTATTCTGTTCCACTGATTCATTTGCCTGTTTAAGTACCAGCATCATACTGTTTTAATTACTGTGGAGTTTTTATAGTATGTTTTAGTATTTAGTAAGAGTAGTTTTTTTTTTCTTTTAGCTTTTTTTCTTTCCCATTGTTTTTCTGGCTAACCTTGCACTCTTGTTATTCTATGTGAGCTTTAGTATCAATTTGTTTAAATATTTGAAATCTCTCTTTGATATGTTTGTTGAGGTTGCATTGAATTTATATATTAAATTAGGGAGAACTGACAACTCCACAATGTTGAGTTATCATACTCCAAAAAGGAGCTGTCTATCCATTTTTTCAAGCCAACTATTATGTCTTTCAGGAAAGATTCAAAGTTGTCATCATACAGGATTTTCATATTTCTTGTTAAATTTAATTCTAAGTATTTATTTCTTTGTTGCAATTGTAAATGAGGTTTTTCTCTACAATATGTCTTCTAAATATTTATCATGTATGTACATGAAGGCTATTAATTTATACTCTGACATGTTACTGGATTCTTTTACAGTTTAGGTTAATTTTACCACTGATTCTCTGGAAGTTTATAAGTGTAATATCATCTGAAAATATAGTTCTTCTTTATTCATTCATATGCCATTAATTGCTTTCTCTTGTCTAATCATGTTGGTAATAGACTAGTATAATGCTGAATAGTAGTGGAGACAAAGTAATTGTTTTGTTTCTGATATAGTGTTTTCCCATTAAATAATATTTTGGCTTTAGGGAATAAGTATTTCTATTCCTATCTTTATCTCTTTTTCTCTCTTTACACAGGGATATTATCATGTTATAAAACTATCTCTCAATTCATATTTTCTTGAATATTTTAATAATGAATGGGCATTAAATTTAGTCAAAGATTTTGTCAGCATATATGGAGATAATCATGTTTCCCCCTTATATTTCTTAATATGATGGATGATATTAATATATTCTATAATATTGAATCAACATATTCCAGGAACATAACCCACTTGGTCATTGCTTATTACTTTCTTAAAATGATGTTGGATTCTGTGTTAATTTATATCCATTAGGGATATTGGTATTTGTTTTTATTCTATGCACAGTCTTTATTTGGTTTAACAATATTTACTTCAGAACAGGAATTTAGGATTTTTCCTTCCTTTTCTTTTTTAAAATTTATTTATTATTTTTCTTTTAATTGCTTTTTTTTCATTACCATTTACTCCCCTTATACTTCCTTCCTCCCCACAATCACCACACTGTTGTCCATGTCCACAAGTCCTTTTTTCTTGGTGTTCAATCCCCCAACCTCTCCCTTCCCCCACCCCTTAGTTGTCATCCTGCTCTGTATCTATGAGTCTGTCTCTATTTTGCTTGTGAGTTCAGTTTGTTCATTAGATTCCATATATGAGTAAAATCATATGGTATTTGTCTTTCTCTAACTGGCTTATTTCACTTAGCATAATGTTCTCCAGGTCCATCCATATTGTCACAAAGGGTAAAATTTTCTTTTTTATAGCTGAGTGGTATTCCATTGTGCAAATGTCCCATAATTGTTTTATCCACTTATCTACTGGTGAATACTTTGGCTGCTTCCATATATTGGTGATTGTAAATAATACGCAACGAACACAGAGGTGCTTACGTTCTTCAAATTAGTGTTTGGGGTTCCTTTGGATATATCCCCAGAGGTGGAATCGCTGAGTCAAAACCACATGATTATATCAATAGATACAGGAAAAGCATTTGATAAAATACAGCACCTATTTATGATAAAAACTCTTACCAAAGTGGGAATAGAAGGAACATACTTAATGATAATAAAGGCCATATATGACAAATCCACTGCCAGCATCATACTCAACAGGCAAGACTATGTGTTCCTCCTAAGATCAGAATAAGACAGGGATGTCCACTTTCACCTCTCTTATTCAACATAGTATTGTGAGTCCTGGTCACAGCAATTGGACAAGAAGAAATAAAAGGCATCTAAATTGGAAAGGAAGAACATGATACTATACATAGACAACCTTAAAGATTCCACCAAGAAACTACTAGAACTGATAAATGAATTCATTGAAGTAGCAGGATACAAATTTAATATCCAGAAATCAGTGGAATTTTTATATGCCAATAATGAACTAACAGAAAGGGAAATTAAGAAAAACAATCCCATTTATAATTGCTTCACAAAGAATAAAATACCTAGGAATAAATCCTTCTTTTTCAGTACTCTTGAATAATTCCTTCAGCATTGAGATTATCCCCCTTCCACTCCACTGTGCCTTTGTTTGAAGATTTGGAGTGTCATTGTGAAATCATCTGGATTGGGGGCTTTTTAGGATGATAGTTTCATATAACATTTTCTATTCCCTGGAAATGATCTGTTTGAGATTATCCCCCTTCCACTCCACTCTGCCTTTGTTCACTGAAAAGCCTTTTTAGCTGGGGACTTCCCTTTTTAGGGAAGGAGTAGAAAGATTGCACACCAGGATTTGGTAAGTTTTCTTGTTTTACTCTCAACTTTTTTGATTTTCAATTTCAGCATTCTTTGCCTTCAAGTACTAGTGTGGTAGCTAATTTTATATACTTTATGTATTGACTTGAATGGTCTGCTGAAGTGCCCAGATATTTTGGGTGTTTCTGTGAGAGTGTTTTTGGATGAGATTAACATTTAAATCCATATACTGAGTAAAGCAGATTGCCCTAGTGGGAGGGTCTCATCCAATCAGATGAACACCAAATAGAACAAAAAAGCTAACTCTCCACAAATTAGAGAGAATTCTTTCCTGCCTGATGGCCTTTGAACTGGGACATCAGAAGTTTTTTTCCCCCTCCTGAAACAGAATTGTTTTTATGAAGTGGCAAAAAACTTGGTTGAATTGTGTTCCAGTGTTGTGTGGAAAGGAGAACTTGTCAGTGATAAACTTGGATATGTAGCTGAGGAGATTTCTAAGTAAAATGTTGAAAGTGTGGACTGAATCCTCCTAACTATTATGGTAAAATGTGAGAGGAGTAAGATAAATCAAAGATATTGTTAAGACTTAAAAATTTGGAAAATTTTCCCTTTATCTATATTGCAAAAAATGAGGAAGTTTGTTTTAGTGAGTCCATTAAGGGTGTGGCTGAAGAACCTTTTCATAAGGAGAACTACTGTGGGTGTGAACTGTGAATTTAAAAAGCCACCTCAGAAGAAGCCAGAAATAAAGATAAGATTGCACTAGCAGGAGCACTGTCAGTTGGCACTAAAAAGGACAGAAAACATAGAACAGAATGAAAGAAAGTTGTCGGACTTATAATCTGTGGGACAAGGCAGTAGAGCTATCCCACTGTGAACATGCAGCATCCTTGAAGGAAAGGCAAGAATGACCCCAAAGATGATTCAGAGATCAACAGGGCTGCCATTCCCTCTGAGGGAACAGGCTATTTCCTCCTCAGTTTCAGAGATTTAGGCCTTTTCTTTTCAGAGTCCAGGATGCTATCACCCAGTGCCTTAGAGGTACTGCTGCCCTCACAGAGCCCTGGAGGGCACAGCATCAAACCAAAGAGGGCAATTCTGCAACTAAGATCTAATGGAAATCTGCCTTGCTAGACTTTCTTTCTTTCCTCCCTTTTCTCCTTTTGGAATGGCCATGTCTATCCTATACCTGTCTCATAATTGTATTTTGGAGGCAGGTAATTTGGGTAGTTTCATAGATTCCCAGCTAGAGAGGAATTTTGCTTCTGGATGAATCATACCTGGGGTCTCACTCATATCTGATTTATATATTTAGATAAGACTTTGAACTTTAGAATTTATATTTGATGCTGGATGAATTAAGTCTTTTGGGCTGTGAGATGTAAGGAGTATATTTTGCGCATCTGAAAGACATAATTTTGGGGGGGATCAGAGTGGGATATTATGAACTGAATTTCTAATTCATATATGAAGCCCTACCCCTCTAATGGTGCTGCATTTGTATTAAAGAAGTAATTGAGGTTAAATGAGGTCATAACAGTGGGGCCCTGATGCTATCGGATTAGGGTCCTTAGAAAAAGAGACACCAGAGAACTCTTTCCCTGTGTGCTCAGGGGAAAGGTCATGTGAGGACAAAGCACCTGTCTGTAAACCAGGAACAAGACCTTCACCCAATAACAAACTTTTCCAGGCCTTGATCTAGGACTTTTAGCCTCCAGAACTATGAAAAACAAATTTTTTTTAAAGATTTTATTTATTTATTTTTAGAGAGGAAAGGGAGGGAGAGAGAGAGAGAGAGAGAAACATCAGTGTGCGGTTGCTGGGGGACATGGCCTGCAACCCAGGCATGTGCCCTGACTGGGAATCGAACCTGCGATGCCTGGTTCGCAGCCTGCGCTCAATCCACTGAGCTACACCAGCCAGGGCAACAATTTGTTTTTTTAAAGACTATTTTATGTTCACTTTATTTTTTTATTGTTATTTTATTACAGTTGTCTAAATTTTTCCCCCTTTGCTCTTTTCCACCCAGCCCAACCCCCACTACCACAGTCAATTCCTACACCATGTACATGTCCATGGGCATTTGTATATGTTCTTTGACTAGTCCCTTCAATTTCTCTCCACCGTTATCTTTCTGCCTCCTCCCCTCTGGCAGCTATCAGTCTGTTCCATGTTTCCATGTCTTAGGTTCTATGCTGCTTGTTTGTTATTTTGTTCATTAGATTCCTCTTGTAAGTGAGATCATAGAGTATTTGTCTTTCACTGACAGGCATAATATTCTACAGTTCCATCCATGCTGTTCCAAAAGGTAGGATTTCCTTATATCATTCTGCTACATAGCATTCCATTGTGTAAATGTACCACAGTGTTTTGATCCACTCATCTACTGATATACACTTAGGCTGTTTCCAGCACCTGGCTATTGTATATAGTGCAGCTATGAACATAGGGGTGCATATGTTCTTTAGAATTGGTATTTTGGGATTCTTAGGGTACACACCCAGCAGTGGAATCACTGGGTCAAAAGGTTGTTCCATTTTTATTTTTTTGAGGAGATTCCATTTTTAATTTTTAAAGCAGGTCCCACAGGTACTACACCAGTTTACATTCCCACCAACAGTGTACTAGGGTTCCCTTTTCTCCACATCTTTGCCAGTACTTGTTTGTTAATTTATTAATGAAAACCATTCTGACAGGAATGAGGTCATATCTCATTGTGGTTTTAATTTGCATTTCTCTGATGGCTAGTGATGTTGAACATCTTCTAATATGTCTATGGGCCCTGTATATGTCCACCTTGGAGATGTATCTATTCAGGTCCTTTACCCATTTTTTAATTGGATTATTTGTCCTGGTATTGTGTCATGTGAATTCTTTATATATTTTGGAGATCAAACTCTTGTCTGATGTATCATTGGCAAATATGTTCTCCCATACAGTTGGTTCCCTTTTAATTTTGATGATGGTTTCTTTAGCCATGCAGCTTTTTAATTTGATGTAGTCCCACTTGTTTATTTTTTCCTTTATTTCTCTTGCCGTAGGAGATAATATCAGCAAAAATACTGTTACATAGGGCATCTGAAATTTTACTGCCTATGTTTTCCACTGGGACTTTTATGGTATCATAATTTATATTTACATCTTTTACCATTTTAATTTTATTCTGGTGTATGGTGTAAGTTGGTGGTCTAGTTTCATGTTTTTGCATGGACCAGTCCATTTCTCCCAACACCATTTGTTGAAGAGACTATTTTTATTCCATTGTATGCTTATGTCCCCTTTGTCAAATATTAATTGACCATAGAGTCATGGGTTTATTTCTGGGCTCTCTATTTTGTTCCATTAGTCTATATGTCTGTTCTCATGCCAGTACCAGGTTGTTTTGATCACAGTAGCCTTGTAGTATAGTTTTATATTAGCTATTGTCATCCCTCCAACTTTATTCCTCTTTCTCAAGATTGCCATAGCTTTTTGGTGTCATTTTTTTGTGTCATTTTTGTTTCCATATAAATTTTTGGAGTATTTGTTCTAGGTCAGTGGGATAAATAATTGGTATTTTAATAGGGATTGTATTAAATCTATAGATTGCTTTGGGTAGTATGGACATTTCCACGATCTTAATTCTTCTAATTCAAGAACAGTGTATATGCTTCCATTTATTTGTATCTTCCTCAGGTTCTTTCTTCAGTGTTCCATAGCTTTCTGAGTACAGGTCTTTTACCTCCCTGGTTAAATTTATTCCTAGGTACTTTATTTTTGTTGTTGCTATAGTAAATGGGATTTTTTCCCTAGTTTCTATTTCTGATAGTTTATTGTTGTTGCACAAAATTGCCATCATTTTCTGAATATTCACTTTCTATCTTGCTGTTTTGCCAAATTCACTTATTAGTTTGAGGAGTTTTTTGGTGGAGACTATAGGGTGTTCTATGCACACTATCATGCCATCTGCAAACAGTGACAGCTTTACTACCTCCTTTCCAATTTGTACACCTTTTATTTGTTTTTCTTGCTTGATCACTGTGGTTAGAGCTTCCAATAATATGTCGAATAAAAATGGTGATAGCAGACACCCTTCTCTTGTAGATGATCTTAGGGGGAAAGCTTTTAGTTTTTGCCCAGTGAGTATGAGTTTGGCAGTAGGTTTCTCATATATGGCCTTCATTGTGTTGTGATAGGCTCTCTCTATTCCCACTTTGCTGAGTGTTTTTATCATAAATGGGTGCTAGATTTTATCAAATGCTTCCTCAGCATCTATTGATATGAACATGTATTTTTGTCTTTCATTCTGTTTATATGGTGTATTACTTTTTAAAATTTTATTTATTTGTTTGTTTGTTTATTTGTTTATTTATTTAAAATAGGGAAGGGAAGGAGAGAGGGAGAGAAACATCAATGTGTGGCTGTGTCTCACACATCCCCTACTGGGGATCTGGCCCACAACCTGGGCATGTGCCCTGACTGGGAATCAAACCAGCAGCCTTTTGGTTTGCAGGCCCATGTTCAATCCACTGAGCTATACCAGCCAGGGCTAAGTGGTATATTACTTTTATTGATTTGAGAATGTTTAACTATCCTTGCATCCCTACAATAAATCCTGCTTGATCATGGTGTATGATCTTTTTAATATATTGCTGAACTCCAATTGCCAATATTTGTTGAGGATCTTAGCATTTATGTTCATCAGAGACATTGGCCTGTATTTTTTTTCTTGTGTTGTCTTTACCTGGTTTTGGAATTAGGATAACACTGGCCTTATAAAAAGATTTTGGGAGTCTTCCCTATTCTTGAATTTTTTGGAGTAGTTTGAGAGAATAGGAGTTAGTTCTTCTTTGAACGTTTGGTAAAATTTTCCTATGAAGCCATCCTGTCTGCGTCTTATTTTTGCCAAGAGATTTTATTTTTCACTGCTTCATTTTCTCTAGTTTTTATTGGTCTATTAAGGCTTTCTGCTTCTTCTTGATTCAGTCTTGAAAGATTGTATGTTCCTAGAAATTTATCCATTTTGCCCAGGTTGTCCAAATCTTGGCATGTAGTTGTTCATAGTAATTTCTTACAATCCTCTGTATTTCTGTGGTATTGGAGTTGTTTCTCCTTCTTCATTTGGATTTTATTTATTTGGGTCCTCTATTTCTTGATGAATCTGTTTAAAGGTTTGTCCATTTTGATTATCTTTTCAGAGGACCAGCTCCTGGATTTATTGATCTTTTGAATTGTATTTTTAGTCTCTATGTCATTTAATTCTGCTCTGATCTTGATTATTTCCTCCCTTCTCACTCTGGGCTTTGTCTGTTGTCATTCCTCTAGTTCTCATGGATGTAGGGTTAGGTTGTTTATTTGAGATTTTTCTACCTTTTTTAGATAGGCCTATATTGCTATGACTTTTCCTCTCAGGAGTACCTTCACTGTGTCCCATAGGTTTTGGGGTGTTTTGTGTTTATTTACATTTGTTTCTAGGTGCTTTTTGATTTCTTCTTTGATCTCATTTTAACCCATTTATTATTTTAATAACATGTTTTTTCAGTCTCCATGTATTTGAATGTTTTTGAGTGTCTTCCTTGAGGTTGATTTTTAGTTTGAAGCCATTATGATCTGAGAAGATGCTTGATATGATTTCAATTTTCTTGAATTTGTTTTGAGGCTTGTTTTCTGTCTTACCATGTGGTCCATTTTTGAAAATGATCCATGTGCACTTGAAAAGAATGTGTAATTTGCTTCTTTGGGGTGAATGCTCTATTAAGATCAATTTGGTCCATTTGGTCTAGAGTGTCTTTCAATGCCCCAGTATCCTTGTTAGTTTTATGTTTGGAGGATTTGTCCATTGTAGACAGTGGGGTGTTACAATCCCCTAAGATAACTGTATTGTTGTCAATCTATGTCCTAACATCCTCCAAGATTTTCTTTATGTATGTAGGTACTACTATGTTGTGTGCATATGTTTACCAGGGTTATATCCTCTTATTGTACAACTCCCTTAAGGATTATGTAGTGACCTTCTTTGTCTTTTGTTATAGCTTTTTTTAAAAGTCAATTTTGTCTGATATAAGTATTGCTACACCATATTTTTTTCATACCCATTTCCTTGGAATATTTTTTTTCCATTCTTTCACATTAAACCTGTGTAAATCTGTTCAGAGGTGGGTCTCTTGTAGACAACATACATGTAGGTCATGTTTTCTTTTCCATTCAGCTACCTTATATCTTTTGGTTGGAGCATTTAATCCATTTAATTTTGAGGTTACTAATGATAGGTATTTATTCATTGCCATTTTCCCTTTGTGTCTGTATTTCTTTTTCTTTCTCTTTCTTTATCTTCTTAAAACAGTCACTTTGGCATCTTTTGCAATGCTAGTTTGGTGGAGATGTACTCTCTTAGCCTTTTAAAAAAATTATTGGGAGGAAGCTCCTTATTTCACCTTCCATTTTAAATGAGAGCCTTGCTGGGTAGAGTAGTCTTTATTGTAGGTCTTTGCTTTTCATTACTTGGAATTTTTGGTGCCATTCCCTTCTGACTTGTAGTTGTTCTGTTGAGAAATCATCTGTTAGCCTTATTTGGAACTCCGTTGTATGTTACTAGCTATTTCTCCCTTGCTGCCTTTAAGATTCTCAACAGAACCTTTAAATTTTGCCATTTTAATTATGATGTGTCTTGAAATTAGCTTCTTTGGGTTTATCTTAATTCTGATCTTCTGTGCTTCCTAAACTTGCATGACTTTTTCCCTCAACAAGTTAGGGAAGTTTTCTGTCCTTATTTTTTCCAAACAGGTTTTCTATCTCTTGCTCCTTTTCATCTCCTTCTGGAATCCCTATGATGCAAATATTCTTATATTTCATGTGTCCTGCAGCTCCCTTAAACTATCTTTGTTCTTTTTGAGTCTTTTTTTGTTTGGTTGCACTGACTGGGTGTTTTCTACCTTTTCTTCAAACTTACTGATTTGATCTTCTGCTTCATCTAGCCTGCTTTAATTCCTTCCAGTGTATTCTACCTTTCAGATACTATATTCTTTATTTCCATCTGGTTATTATTCATAGTTTCTATGTCCTTTTTAGTGCTAATATAGCCCTCCTTAAGTTCCTTGTAATTCCCACTGACTTACTGTTGAGAACTGCCCTGCTTGGTTTCAGAAGCTGTAATCCCCGCTAAGGCTGAGGGAGGGAACTTGGACTGTAAGCCACCAAGGAGACAAAAGCTTATATCCCTGGCAGGAGTGCCCCTTCTGCTCCTTTTACTTCACCCTGCCTGGCCCCCAATGCTTAATTAGTTAGCCAATGATGGGTAAGATTCCCCAAGGGGGAAATGACATAAGACAGGCATGATCATGTGGGAGGCCCCCAAGGAAGGACCTTGGGGGCTACAGCAAAAAGGGGTGATGGACCCTCACTCCTCGGCTTTGACAAAGCCTGAGTCCTCATTGTCTGTGAGAAAAACCTCCTAATCTCTTGGCTGCCTTACTTCCCGTGCTCCACCTAAGCCTAAAGCAATGACAGAGGGCAGTGCAGCCCTGTGCTGGCAAGGGCACATTCCCTGGGCGATCAGGCCTAAGAAAGAATATGTAAAATCCTGTGAAACCTGCTTTGTTTAGAATGCTTTCAATTAAATGATAAGGGTCCAAGAAAGAAGTAAGTTTGTTCCTCAAAGTTTTACAGCTCTTTTAGCTATTTGACCCAGACTCAGAATAGGCCCTCAGAGTTCTTTGTTATCTATTGTTTGATCCTTATTGCCTGGCAATGATTACTGAGCTTTACCTGAATTCTTGTGTAAATTAACCCAATAAAAGCCCATTGAAGAACAGGCTCCTGGCTCTTCTCCTTTGAGAGATCAGCCACCTTTCCTTCCCAAGCAGATCATGTCTTGGTAGACTTATTCTCATCCATAGCGGCCAGGGGGGCCCTGCGGGCTGAGCATCCCCCTCCCCTGACCAAGTTACTTTACTATCCTGGGAACCATTAGTTTTAACTCTATATCTGATAAATTGCTTTCCTGAATTTCATTTTGCACAGTATCTGGGGATTCCTCCATTCCTTCTGATTGGGGGTTGTTTCTTTGTATCCCCACTTTAAGTGGCTCTTTTTGTTTGTTTCTACATACTAGATTGATCTGCTACAACTGTCTATCTCATTGGGTGGTCTTTTGTAGTAGGAGTCCTGTGAGACTCAGTGGTGAAGTTTACTGAACTCCTGAGCTAGACACTCTAGGAATGCCCTTTATTCAGTTTTTGTGGGTTCTCTGGTAGTAATTGGGTTTTTGTTGTTTTGGGCTTATTCCTCATTCCAGCTGGCTGATTGAGATCACATCCTCTACCATGTCTTGTATGCTGTTGTGCAGGAGCTGCTAGAGCAAAACAAGACAACCCAGCAAAGAAAATCCACACCAGCAAAAATACTGTCCAACCTCATGACATCAACAACAAATGAGCTAAGACTTACAAAGATAAAGGAGAATAAGAATATTATACAAAAGAAAAAACAATATGAGGTAATGGGAATACAAAATGATTTTGAGAGGGTGGGGGATGAGAAATTATAAGAGTAGGAAATAGAAACAAGGCAAAAAAAAGAGAGAGAAAATAAAATTTCCCACATAAATAAAATAGGAATGGAATATGGCAAACTGGAGTAAGACAAGGCAATAGTACGATATGAGATTTGGAGAGAAAAAAATAGTGAAAAAATAGGAAACAAATTGCAATAAAACAACCACCTCAGTGATATCCACAACAAAGGAATAAAGATTGGTAAATGTGGAAGGGGGATAATATTATAAGGAAGAGAAAAGAAAATATTGTGAGATGTCTAAAGTAAACTAATTTTGATAGGGTAGAGGAAGAAGAAATAATAAGTGTAAGGGTTAGAAACAAGACTAAGAAATGGAGAAGGTGAAATTTAAAATGAAAATAAGGGCAAGAAGAAGGCAAATGGAGTAGGACAGGGAAACAGTAATATATGAGATTTAAAAATAAAATAAATAAATGAATAAAATATTGAATAACTAGGGATAGAACTAAAGAAATGCAACAACAACCCCATATCAATGATAACTGAGCTAATGTTAATAAAGGTGGAACAACAATAAGGATATTATAAGAAAGGGAAGAAGAATGTAAGATGATTAATGGAAAGAAAGATGGTTTTAAAAGGATAGAGGGAGGAGTAATAGTAGGAATGAGGAATAGAAACAAGGTGTAGAAAGGGAAAAAATAAATTTTAAAACAAAAATAAGAAAGAGAAAGATGAAGAGAAAATAGAATATGAAAAGGGCAGAGTAAAATATGAGATTGGAATTAAAACTAAAGTAAAAATTTAAAAAATAATAAAAATAAATATAAAATATAAAATACAATAAAAATAATTAGATAATAGGAACAAAATTTAAGACAAAGAAACAATGTTAAAAAGCTATGCAGGAGAAAAAATAGTACAAATAATGTAAAACAACAGGGTGGAAGTCATCTTGGCAGAGTCTAGTGTTTGTTGGCCTACTGTCTTCTTTAGGATCTGTCCCTTATACCAGTTAGTGTCCTAGTCTAGCTTTAGGCAGCTTGTCTGAGGCTACAAATGATCCACAGTCTGTGGCTTTCTCCTTTAGCCTTGGCTGTTCTACTCTGTTGTGCCCTGCTGGCTTTTTATTAGCACAAGGACCAGGAGTGGTTCATCTAACATCTGACAGTACTGCATGTACCACCTCCAACTGCACCTGGAGGGAGCCTCTGATCTGATCAGGAAGGTGCAATCCATGGATCACCCCCTGGGCAGCACTGTTCAGCCTTCAGGGAAGATGGCGGGTATGTTCTTCACCCCTGAACCACACATCTTGGTCTGTCCCAGATTATTTCTGCTACCCTAAAGTTTCTGATGAATTAGCTGTTTGTTTCATGTGCGGGACCAATCTGTGTAAAAGGGTCAGCTCTTTCTCACTTGGCAATGATGGCAGCTCTGAGTGAGAGCTGAGGATGGGTGAGCTGACTACCTCTTGCTGCACTAATTTCTAATCTCACTGCTCTGCTGTTTTCAGTTGAATAGGGCCTGGAAAGGAGCCAGCATAACATCTGATAAAAATTCATAAACGGTCCTTTGGAAATTCTTGTTCTTTTCCCTAAATATGCACCTGGCTGTGGGATCTTGAGCCTAGCCTTACTGTTTTGCAGAGATTGTGATCCTGTGGGTAGAGGATGGGCATGCCTTTCCCTTTCCAGAGGTTCGTATTCCATAGTTTGGGTAGCCCTGCCTGACTGCAAGGAATGTCAGGTGCTCAGCTCTAGCCCTTCCAGTTCCTGGCTCACTGCTGCCACAGGAGGCTCAGGCCCAAACCCTCCATTGTGCACATAGCCCCCACTCCTACTTACCAGCCGCTCTGGGTGGTGCCCTGTAATCCCTTCACTGTGCAGCCTTCTACTCTTCCTGGCTAGCTGGGTTCAGTGGGCACAAACTGCACTTTGAATTCGACCTCTTTGTTGTCAAGGTGGCTGTACATGTGTGGGGTCCCTGCTCAGCCATACCTCTGCTACCCTCTTTAAAAAACTCTCTATGTGGCACCTACATTACAGCTCTAAGCCTTTGCTCAGCTCTCCATGCATTCCATTTCCCCAAGAGGCAAAAAGTCTTTCTTGGTCAAGGCTGGTCACAGCCTTCTGGTGCCTTGTCAGTCTTAGGAGCCAGAATTTTTCTTTTGGACTCTTGCAGTTGGTGCTGCAGCCATGGACATGCTGCTTGCTCTGTGGGTGCAGCCTGAGTCTCCTAGACTGTATATCCTCCCAAGTCTCTCTTGATTAGGACTGGGGGTTCCCTGTGTAGGACTGGGGACCCCTACTCTAGGAGGGCTGGGAGCCACCAAGCTGCACTTTCTCTCTTCTGCTCTTTCCTTTGCCTCAGGCACATTGCTCTGGGTATTTCCCCTTCAACTTGTAAAATCTCTTATTGGATGGTGCAAAGCCTCTTCTGCACTGCCTGGCTTCAAAAGTTCATGTCAGCTAAGATTCCATTGATTGTTCAGGTTACTTATTGGAAGATTGGTTGAAAATACATGCTTGGGGGCATGAGCAAGTGGTTTCAGCTTCCATATACTTGGCCATCATCTTTCACCTTATTTTTTATTGTTTAAATGACCTGGCCTGTGGTATTTTGTTATGGCAGCTTGAACTGACTATTATAAATAACAAGGGCACAATTTTATGTAGTGTTTTCTTAAGTATGTAATTGTTTCATTATATTTTGGGAAGGAAATTTGGGGGGGGGTTGATTAGTACACACAGCTGCCATTGTCTTTAGGTATGGAAAAATGAATATATTTGTTAAATCTAATGTGAGTGATTTTTTATTTTTTATGAATTTATTTGCGTGATGTAATGTTCTATGGGATCATGAGAAAAGCATTTCATGTACCCTATCACAAGAGATTGTGTTGAGGCAAGATTTATTTGGGTGGAAATCTTCTCCCGGATTTCCAATTTCCCATCTTACTCTGTCCTGCCATGGGAAAAAACCAAACTTGTCTATAGCAAGGCCAGAACAAAGGCCAGAGTCTAGAGTTTCTGCTTCATATTAAAGCTTAGTCATTTGGAACCCACACAGTCTGCTGTGGGCCTACATGGTGGCTAGACCCACATGGTTGCATGTGTTCCTGGGCAAGAGAAAGAATGTGCAAAAAAATGGGGCAAGTGTGGGTCACTGAGTAAAAGAAAGTGAGAACTTCTTTGTTGCCCTGGTAAGTTGTAATCAGAAACTTTTTCCAAAATAACCAATCTACTTTCCAAGATTTTGCATGCTTCTAATGGGTCTATCCCCAGCCAATGATAACTTTCTCAGGTTAGACTGATAGGCTTCCATGGTCAAGCACCACCCCCTGAGCCATTTTGACTTCTGTGCGTGTGCTTACCTGTGCTTTCTTTGTCCCGTTCCCAGTGACCTGCAGGGAACAGACCAGTAGTTCCTTGGGATGAGTGTGACTCTGTAACTTCCTGGTTAAACAAACAGGATTATGCTCCTCAGTTTATTAATCTCAATGGATAATTCACTTTGCTCCCCTTCTTATTAATAATTAGTTAACCACTTGCTGTAACAATTGGTTCAGAAAAACACACAGGTTTCAAGTGTACAACACAACAAAACATATTCTGTATACTTCATTGTGCACCTGTTGCCCCAAGCAAAGTCTTTTTTGGTCCCCATTTCCCACCCCCTTTGCCCACCTCCACCTAGCCTCCACCCACCTGTCCCTCTGGCTATCACCACATTGTTGTCTGTGTTTATGATTTTGGGCTAAAACCTTCAGCCTCTTTCATTTACTCCGTGCTACCCCCTATACCCTGACAGCTGTCAGCCTGTTCCATATACACATGCGTGTTTCTATTTTGTTTGTCAGTTCATTTTGTTCATTAGATTCCACATATAAGTGAGATCAAATGATACTTGTCTGTCTCCAACAGGCTTTTTTCACTCAGCATAATAATCTCTGGGTCCAACCATGCTGTTGCAGAGGTAAAGTTTTCTTTTTCAAAAGATTTTATTTACTTATTTTTAGAGACAGGGGAAACAAGGGAGAAAGAGAAGGAGAGAAATATCAATGTGTGGTTGCTTCTCACACACCCAGTACTGGGGACCTGGCCCACAACCCGGGCACATGTCCTGACTGGGAATCGAACTGGCAACCCTTTGGTTTAGCCTATGCTCAATCCACTGAGCTACACCAGCTAGGGTAGTTTTCTTTTCTTTTTTTATGGTCATGTAGTATTCCATTGTGTAAATGTGCCACAGTTTTTTATTTACTCCTCTACTGATGGGCAGTTGAGTGGCTTATAGATTTGACCATTTAAAATAATGCTGTAATGAAGATACAAGGGCATATATTCCTTAGAATTAGTGTTTCGAGTATCTTCAGATATATTCCCAGAAGTGGAATTGCTGGGTCAAAAGACAGTTCCATTTTTAAGTTTCTGAGATAACTCCATACTGTCTTCCACAGTGGCTGCACCAGTACACATTTGCACCAACAGTGCACAAGGGTTCCCTTTTCTCCACATTCTCACCAGCACTTGTTTGTTGATCTATTGATGATAGCCATTTTGGCAGGTGTGAGGTGATACCTCATTGTGGTTTTAATGTGCATATCTCTGATGATTAGTGACATTGAGATTTTTTTTTTCATATGTCTATTGGCCATCTGTATGTCCTCTTTAGAGAAGTGTCTATTCAGATCCTTTGCCCATTATTTTAATTGGATCATTTTTTCTCCCTGGTGTTGAGTTGTATAAGGTCTTTATATAGTTTGAGAACTAACCCCTTAATAGATATATCATTAGCTAATCTGTTCTCCTGTAGTGTGGGTTCCCTTCTCATTTTGTTTATGGTTTCTTTTTACTGTACAGAAGCTTTTTAATTTGATGTAGTCCCATTTGTTTATTTTTTCCTTTGTTTTCCTTGCTCTAGGAGATCTATTGGCAAAAATATTGCTATGTGGGATATCTGAGATTTTATTGCCTATGTTTACTCTATTTTTTTATTTTGCAACTTACATTTAAGTCTTTTATCCATTTTGAGTTTATTCTTATGTATAGTATACATTGGTAATGTAGTTTCTTTTATTTGTATGTATTTGTCCAATTTTCCCAATACCATTTATTGAAGAGCTGGTCTTTACTCCATTGTATGACCTTGTCTCCTTTGTAAAATGTCAATTGACCATAACGGTGTGGGTTGATTCATGGACTATTTGTTCTGTGCCATTGACTTTTTACCTTTTCATGTGCCAGTACCAGGCTGTTTTGATTACAATGGCCTTGTAGTATGGTTTGATATAAGGTATTGTGATACCTCTAACTTTGTTCTTTTTCAAGGTTGCTGAGGCTATTCAAGACCATTTTTGGATCCATGTAAATTTTTGGAATATTTGTTCTGGATCTGTGAAATATACCATTGGTATTTTAATAGGATTGTGTTGAATCTGTAGATTGCTTTGGGTAGTACAGACATTTTAATGATGTTAATTCTTCCAATTAATGAACACATATTGTGCTTCCTCTTATTGTATCTTCCTCAATCTATTTCTTCCTCAATTTATTTCTTCAATGTCCTGTAGTTCTCCAAGTTCAAGTCTTTTACCTCCTCGGTTACATTTTTTCATAGGTACCTTATTTGTCGTTGTTGCATTAGTGAATGGGATTGTTTTCTTAACTTCTCTTTCTGATAGTTCATTATCGGTGTATAAAAATGCCACCAATTTCTACATATTATTTTTGTATCCTGGGACTTTGCTGAATTCATTATTAGATGTAGGAGATTTTTGTAGAGTGTTCAGGATTTTCTGTGCAAAATAGCATGTCATCTGAGAATAATGACAATTTTACTTCCTTCTCTCCAATTTGGATGTTTTTTATTTTCTCTTCTTGCCAGATTGCGGTGGCTAGGATTCTCAGTACTATGTTAAATAAGATTGGAAAAAGTGGGCAACTCTATCTTTTTTAAGAACTTAAGGGAAATGCTTTTAGTTTTTGTCCATTGAGTATGATGTTGGCTGTGGGTTTGTTATATATAGCCTTTATTGTCTTGAGGTGTGATCCCTCCATTTGCTGAGAGATTTTATTGTAAATCATTACTGCATTTTTTCAAATGCTTTTTCTGCATTGGTTGATAAGATGATGTGATTTTTATCTTTCATTTTGCTTATGTGATGTTCCATGTTTATTGATTGGCTGATATACCAACCTTGCATCCCTGGAATAAATCCCATTTGATCATGGTATATGATCTTTTAATGTATTGGTGAATTCTGTTTGCTAATATTTTTTGAGGGTTTTAGCACCTATGTTCATCAGGGATATTGGCCTATAATTTTCTTTGTTTGGTCATGTATCTTGTTTTAGATTTAGGATAATGCTGGCCTCATAAAAAGAGCTTGGGAGTTTTCCCTCCTTTTGAATTTTTTGGAATAGTTTCAAAGGATATGTGTTAGTTCTTTAAATGTTTGGTAAAATTCGCCTGTGAAGCCATCTGATACAGAACTTTTGTTTGCTGGGAGCTTTTGGATTTCTGCTTTGATTTCATTAATTTTAATCAATGTATTCAGGTTTTCTGACTCTTCTTGATTCAGTTTTGGGAAATCGTATGTTTCTAGGAATTTATTCAGTTCACCTAAGTTGTTCAATTTGTTGGCATATAGTTTCCTGTAATATTTTCTTAAACTCCTTTGTATTTCTTTTATGTTAGTTGTTACTTCTCTTTCATTTCTGTTTTTATTTATTTGGTTACTTCCTCTTTTTTTTTCTTGATGAGTCTAATGAAAGTTTTGTTAATCTATTTCTTCTTTGCAAAGAACCAGCTGTTGGTTTCATTGATCTTTTGTATCTTTTTTTAGTCTCTGTGTCATTTATTTCCACTCTGATCTTTATTATTTCCTTTATTTCATTTATTTTGCACTTTATTTATAGTTTTTCTAGTTCTATTAGTTGTAGGTTTAGATTACTTATTTAAGATTTTTGTTGTTCCTTGAAGTAGACCTGTAATGCTATGAACTTTCCTTTCAGAATTGTTTTTGCTGTGTTCCATAGATTTTGCAGTGTTGTGTGTTCATTTTCATGTTTCCAGATAATTTTATATTTCTTCCTTGAAATCATTGTTAACACATTCATTGTTTAATATCAATGTGTTTGAATGTTTTTCCATTTTAATTTAGTTGATATCTAGTTTTATACCATTTTGTGTGACTAATGTTTTTTTAAAAAAGTTCTGAATATAGTTTATTTGTTTTTCTGATTCTTGATATATTTGGACTTTTTTCATTACTTCTTGTCTTATTTTTTCTTTTACCTTTTTGGATTTAATATTTTTAATTTGTTTCTCTAACTTCTTTTTCTCCTTCTACTTTAAACACTTTAGTTTTAATCTCTTATTGATTACTATTGAAATTTTACCATTATACTTAATACAACAAAATTTAAATGTAAAAATATCTTTATTTTTATCCTATACAAGAGATGACCTTGTCTTTTCTCTCTTGCTATTCAAGTTATTTTCTTTTGGATTACCCTGTTTGGGGAAAGTCATGTTCACTATGGATGAATTTGTTGATCCATATTTTTCATTCTTTCAGAGTGATTAAATATTGCCTTTCCTCCATCCACTTCAAGTTGTCTATGTGGGATGCAAGTAGACTTATGTTGGTTCTTATTATTCTGTTTCAGACTCTCATTTCTCTCTTCTATATGTTTTCACATCCTTTTTTTTTGGCTATATGTTGAATAACTTTGGAGGGAATATTTCTCAGTTTATGAACACTCTTTTTATTATATCAAAGTGATGTTTAACTCATCCACAGAATTTTTTAATATTTTTTATTTTTTGAAGCCTTTTATAAAGATTTCTTTCTATTACCAATGGGTTTTGGCTAACTACTCAGCTTTATAGACAAAATCTTATTTTTAAATTATTCATGCAGCTATTAAATACTTGTAACATATTAAATATCTGCAGTTTTTGTGAGTGTAAATTTGTTATTTCTTGTTTACCCTTACTGATGCTAATAGTAGTGATTTTGGTAATTTTTTTTGTGAGTTGATTACTTGATCTTAACTTGGGAGAGTCCTTCAGGACCTACATATTTATAAAATCTAATATGGTAAAAGTTTCCTGATTTCCAGTCAAGATGGTGCCATAAGTAAACTTGCTCACCTCACACAACCATATCAAAATTACAACTAAGCTATAGAACAACCATCATTCAGAACCATCAGAAATTAAGCTGAATGAGAGTCCTACAACAATGAAATTAAAGAAGAAACCAACTATGGAATTAAAGGAGAAATCACTTTGAGATCAGTAGAAGGGGTGGAGATGTGGAATGGACTGGTCCTACACCCTTGTGTGGCAGCTAAAAATCAGGAGAGATATCTGAAGAGTGAGGGGTTCCAGGCCCAAACTATGCCCTTCAGCCTAGGGCTTCAGTTCTAGGAAGATAAGTCCCCATTACTTCTGGCTATAAAAATCAGTGGGGATTGAGGCTGTGGAAAACAGAAACTTCTGGATTCCAAGGCAATTCCTATTTAAGGGCCCATGCACTAACTTGGACTTATTCCCTCTGAGCTCCAGTGTGGGGGCGGCACATTGAAAAACATCAGAGACATATTGGGAGGAACTGAATTGTTTGCTATCATGGGAGAGCTTGCTGGCAGAGGTCACTGCTCCTTTTCTGTGCTCTCCCCTACAAAGCGACAGAGTTGGCAGGCAGATATCATATCTGAGACTCCATCAACCTGGCTCACATGATTTGCCCTGCCCTGGTGATTCCATGAGGTCCTTCCTCACCCAACTTTTGGGCCCGCCCAAGCTATTTTCAGTGGCTTTACTATAGTAGTGGCTTGTCTTGGTCCGTACTGCAGATTTTCCTAAATTCTCTCAAACAAGCAGCATCTGGCTTCAGCAAGTTCCATACCTCTTGTAAAGTTGCCCTAGGATGATCACTAGCAGCTTTGGTTCACAGCACAGTTTTGCCTGGGCACCTTCAAGCCCAGCATAAGGAGCAGCCATTTGAAGATCACTCTGTAGCTTATTTGTGTGAACCTGGACAGAACACAGCCAGTGGCTGACCTTGAACATGCCAACAGCAATAAAAGCTCAACTGCAAGAGAGAAGTATAAACAGCCTATGTGGTGGGCACACTTTGAGTACCCAACTTGGGTAACAGGGGAGGCTGTGTCACTGGAATCTACAGACACCTATTGTTTTAGGCCACACTACCAAGCCTGGGAGATGTAGCACCTCTACCAAATATATAGATACAAACAGGGAGGTTGCCAAAATAAGGAGACAAAACAAAACAAAAAACCACAAAAAACCCCATGAAACTCCAAAAAGAACTAAACAAAATGAAGGCAAGAAATCTACTATATTCAGAGTTCAAAATGCTGGTTAGAAGGATGCTCAAAGAACTTAGTGATGGTCTCCATATTATTTAAAAATCCAGTCAGAAAGAAAGGGTACACTAATTGAAATAAAGAACAGTATACAGAGAATCAACAGTAGTGTGGATGAAGCCAAGAATCAAATCAGCAATGTGGAATATAAAGAAGCAAAACAGAACCAATCAGAACAACAAAAAGCAAGAAATCTGAAAAAAAAAATGAGTACAGTGTAAGGAGCCTCTTGGACAACTTCAAGAATACCAACATTAGCATCACTGGGGTACTGGAAGGAAAAGAGAGAGCAAGAAATTGGAAATCTACTTGAAAAATAGTGAAAGAAAACTTCCCCAACTTGGTGAATGAAATACATATACAAGTGCAGGAAGCACAGAGTGTCCAGAACAAGATGAACCCAAAGAGGACCAAACTAAGACACATCAGAATTAAAATGCCAAAGGTTAAAGATGAAGAGAGAATCTTAAAAACAGCGAGAGAAAAACAATTAGTTGCCTACAAGAGAGCCCCCATAAGACTGCCAGCTGATTTCTCAAAAGAAAATTTTCTGGCTAGATGGGATTGGCAAGAAATATTCAAAGTGATTAAAAGCAAGGATCTACAACCAAGATTACTCTACCTAGCAAAGCTATCATTTAGAATCAAAGGACAGATAAAGAACTTCCTAGACAAGAAAAACCTGAAGGAGTTCATCACCACCAAACCAGTATTATATGAAATGTTAAAGCTTCTCTTCCTCCTTCTTCTTCATCAAAAAATAAGAACAATAAAATGGCAATAAATACATATCTATCAACAAGTGAATCTAAAAAACAAACTGAGCTAATAAGCAGAACAGAAACAGAATCATAGATATGGAGAGTATTGGTATGGTTACCAGCGGGCAGAAGATTCTGGGGGAATGAGGAAAAAGGTGAAGGGATTGACAGTACAAATTGGTAGTTACACAATAGTCACTGGGATTTAAAATACAGCATATGGAATAGAGTAGTCAAAGAACATATATACATGATTCATGGACACAATGGTGTGGGGATTGCCCGAGGAAGAGGGAAGAGAGCGGGAAAGTGGGAAAAACTAGGACAACTATAATACCATAAACAATAAAATATAATAAAAAAATAAAAATAAAGTTTCTCAACTACAGGGAGGTATCAATTTAAGACAACTGCCTTTGCAACACAGAATGCTCAGAGAACCTGAACTTTTAAACTTACAGGTCTGAAATTTACTGTCAGCCACTGCTGGGCCTGTCTGGTGTTTCAAAGGAATATGAGGTGGTGCAAACAGGAGTGGAAGGGGTTACCTTACCAAACCCATTGTACCTGTTAAAAAAAAATCTAATGACTCTTTTTAAAAACCTGTTCAGTTTAGTCTAATTGTTTGATTATTATGATAGTGAACTTTTTCTATTAATTTCTACTTGCCCCATTTTTTTCTTTTTTTAAATATATTTTATTGATTATGCTATTACAGTTGTCCCATTTTCCCCCTTCATACCCCTCCACCTTGCACACCCCCTCCCACCCACATTCCCCCCCTTTAGTTCATGTCCATGTGTCAGAAGTTCTTCAGCTTCTACATTTCCCATACTATTCTTGCCCTCACCCTATATTCTACTTACCATCTATGCTACTTATTCTCTATACCTTTTTCCCCTCTCTCCTCCTCCCACTCCCCTGTTGCTAACCCTCCATGTGATCTCCATTCTGTGGCTCTGTTCTTGTTCTAGTTGATTGCTTAGTTTCTTTTTGTTTTAGTTTTAGGTTTGGTTGTTAATAATTGTGAGTTTGCTGTCATTTTACTATACATGTTTTTTATCTTCTTTTCTTAGATAAGTCCCTTTAACATTTCATATAATAAGGGCTTGGTGATGGTGAACTCCTCCAACTTGACCTTATCTGAGAAGCACTTTATCTGCCCTTCCATTCTAAATGAAAGCTTTGCTGGATAGAGCAATCTTGGATGTAGGTCCTTGCCTTTCATGACTTGGAATACTTCTTTCCAGCCCCTTCTTGCCTGTAAGGTCTTTTTTGAGAAATCAGCTGACAGTCTGATGGGAACTCCTTTGTAGGTTACTGTCTCCTTATCTCTTGCTTCTTCTAGGATGCTCTCCTTCATTTTAATCTTGGCTACTGTAATTATGATGTGCCTTGGTATGTTTCTCCTTGGGTCCAAGTTCTTTGGGACTCTCTGAACTTCCTGGACTTCCTGGAAGTCCATTTCCTTTGCCAGATTGGGGAAGTTCTCCCTTATTATTTGTTCAGATAAGTTTCCCACTTGTTGCTCTTCCTCTTCCCTTTCTGGTACCCCTATAATTTGAATGTTGGAACATTTAAAGATGTCCTGGAGGTTCCTAAGCCTCTCCTCAATTTTTTGAATTCTTATTTCTTCCTTCTTTTCTGTTTGGTTGTTTCTTTCTTCCTTCTGGTCCACTCCATTGATTTGAGTTCCAGTTTTCTTCCCATCACTATTGGTTCCCTGTGCATTTTCCTTCATTTCATTTAGTGCAGCCTTCACTTTTTCATCTAATTTGCAACCAAATTGAACCAATTCTGTGAACATCTTGATCACCAGTGCTTTGAACTGTGCATCTGATAGGTTGTCTATCTCTTGGTCCCTTAGTTGTATTTGCCATAGGGCTTTGATCTGTTCTTCTCTTTGGGCCATTTTTTTTTTTTAATCTTTTTGTGCCTGTATCAGGGGCAGAGCCTCAGGTGTTCACCAGGGTGGGTCAACCCAGTCACTGGGTTGTGACGCTATATGTTGGGGTGGGGTCTGAGAGGGAACAAGGGTGCTTGCTCTGCTCTCTGTCAGATTTCAGTCCCTTCTGCCACTTTCCCCAAGCAAACTGGGCCCTTCTGGTGCTGGTTCCCATATGAGTGGGTTTGTGTACATCCTGGGACCCTGTGGGTCTCTCCAATAAACTCTCCCATGATGTTGGGAGTCTCTCCTTGTGCCTCAACCCCCACAGGTGTTTTTAATTGGTGTTCTGAGGCCTTATTTCCCAGTGCTGGGACCCTGGGTTGCGTGTTCTGTCTTGCCCCCCAGTTTCACCTGGTTTATCTGCACACAAATGTGGGACCACCCGGTCAGCCAGCCACCTTGCACACCATGCCTCACTTCACAATTGCCGCCTCGCTGGGTCTGCCTGTTACCACCCTGCACCTGGCGTCCGCCCACTACTGTCTTGCATGCCCAGGGTTTGTCAGCTGCTGCCTTATGTTCCCGGTGCCAATGTTTTTTTTTTTTTTTTTGCCTCGACCTGTCTCCGCCTGGCCACCTGACTCTGCCCCTCTTATTGGTCTGGATGAATGTGTCTATTTTAACTCCTTGGTTGTCAGACCTCCATATAGTTCAATTTTCTGTCAATTCTGGTTGTGATTTTCTTTCTAAATTTTGGTTGTATTTATTTTGGTTGTGTGAGGAGGCATAGTGTGTCTACCTATGCCTCCATCTTGGCCAGAAGTCCCATTTTTTTTCTCTTACTATTTTGGATTCAAAATTTTTGATATTATTTTTCATCAACTTTTTCTTTTATTTAGTTTTGCACATTCTATTTTTAATCTTTTATCAGTTAGCACTGAAACTTTACCATGCATACTTAACATAATATCTAAGCTAAACAATACTTTTACCTATATCTTGAACTATACTTGAACTTTAGAGTACTTTACTTCTGATTGTTTTCCCCTTAAACTTTTTTTTATTTCAGTGAATATTTTTTATTGTGGCAAAGCATAGATAACATGCAATTTACCATTTTGACCATTTTTAAGTGCACAGTTCAATGGCATGGAGTACATTCACATTGTTGTGCAGCCATCACCACCATTCATCTCCAGAACTTATTCCCCAAATGAAACTCTGTGTACCAGAGGTGCCAAACTCATTTTCACTGGGGGCCTCATCAGCCTCGAAGTTGCCTTCAAAGGGCCAAATGTAATTTTAGGACTGTATAAATGTGATTACTCCTTAATAGTTAAGCGAGAGCTTGGCAATGCTGTCAGGTATCCGGCCGGCCTGATCACACAAGGCGCTGGCCGGATAAAACAAGGTGGAGGGCCGGATTTGGCCTGTGGGCCTTGTGTTTGCCACCTGTGCTCTACACATTAAACAGTAACTCCTCCATGATGTGGAGCATCTTTTCACAGGCTTATTTGCCACCTGTATGTCTTCTTTGGTGAGGTGTCTGTGAATTGGGTTGTTTAAATGTTCTCCATATATTTCGTATAGCAGTACTTTAACAGATGTGTCTTTTGCAAATATTTTCTCCCAGTGTTTGACTTAGCTTCTCATTCATTTGACATTGTCTTTCACTTATACAGTATAGATTTTCATTAAATTAGTTCCTCTCTGGCTCCTCAGTGGTTTAGGTTCCTTATGCTCTAGTACATTTTCTCAACTGTGTGATCTCAGCTCCTGGCTTGATTTCCTGTGTATTCCTGACCTGACTCCTGAGCTGTCTTACCTCAGAGGTTAGCGTCAGAAACCTGCAACCCGCTCTACTCCTGTTTATTTGTTTGAAGGCATTTCTAGAGAACACTGCCAACTTCTGAAAGACCAACAACTCCAAGAGTAATTTTTTTGTAGGATCTAGTTACTGTGAGAAGGCAAGTCACCTATGGCAATGACCATTTGTGATACACTAATTGTGAACTTTTGATTTTTCATTTCAATCATTGTTCCTCTCATATCTAAGATTTTTCATAGAATTTGTTCTTGTTTCATAATCACTGCTCTTGTTTAGTAAACTACTGTTAATTTTTCACATATGTAATTACCTAATTTATTCTTTTATCTAAAAATCAGTTTATTTTTTACTACGTACAGGGTGTGGCTAAAGTAGATTTACAGTTGTTCATATGGAAGACAACATGATAATTAATAAACAATAATGCAAGGATAAACTATGTATTTTGCATACTCACAATGTTGCCCTACCCTGTATAAGAAATTTTTCTAGGCACTAGAGAATATAGCATAAGTAAAACAAACAGAACTCTCTGACTTCATGAAGCCAATATTGTTGTGAGAGAAAATAATAGACAACATCCACAGAGTGCTTAACATGTGAATGTGTCAGGCATTGGTCAATAAATATTACTATAGTAATAAAAACAGTCAATTAATCAATAGTAATAGTAATAGAAAATAGTAATATTTTCTGCATTCCTTAAAAATTGTATAACTATTTCTATCTTCACTTACTATTGCCCTGGATATTAAGATATATTTTTAAAAATTATTTTTATATTTCTCTATTATTTCTATTCTTTCAAATTTAAATTCTTCTACAAGTGGATTTGTTTTCCCTCCATCATATTAGATTTCTGGATACTTGGTGTTTTGCTGCTGTGTTTGTATTGTCTAAGGATGACTACTTCTTGGTTCATTGTGGATTCTAACAGTCTCCTTAGGAGACCGCAGCATAGGGGAGCTAACCCAAATCTTGAGAATTTAAAAAGTTCAAAGTTTTTGTGTGTGTTTGTTCTTTAAGTTCAAATTTTAAATAATTCTTAGAGTGTGAGCAACTAGATAGTATATTTGATAAATATCTCCAATGAGCACACACACACACTCATGTATACATATATGGACACATATATGAACACATATGTATGCATGTGTATGTAGCAGCAGCATCTTTTGAAAACTTTGGCCTCTTGTTTACCACTGTAGCTTCCTCTTTGGTTTCTATTTTTAGGTATATCTTTCTAATCTATGGATATATTCAACTTTTAGTTTTCAAGCATAAATATATATTTAATAATTTTCTTTACCTCTTTTCTATCATTTTTACCCATTTTGTGAGAGAGGAAGAGATTTCATTCTATGTCTAATTTACTATCTTAAATAGAAAATCCAATTCAAATTTCATACATCATTTTAGAACCTTTGATAAAAGGTTTACCTCTGTGTTATCAATAGTTTTTTAACTTTTATTTTTTAGTAGAAGTCTTTTCCACCTTTCTGGCATACAGTGACATTATTTCATTTACTAAAGCATTTCCTTGGGTTATTGTGAATAATAAGGTGAAGTTCAGTAAATAAGCTTATCAAAAGTCTTCATAATTAATTTTACATTCGGGGGCAATTATAGCTAAGAAAATTTCTAGATTGCTGTGTGCTAAGATGTCACAGCTTTGTAGCATAAACATCATTGTCCTTGCTTGTTTTTTATTCTGCTTGCATTATTTAAACCTTTGAACACTGACACTGGTGTCATAAAACAGAATTTATATTATCCTATGAATTCCTCAAATACCTTTAGTCTTAGATAAATAAGAATTGGTAAAATATTTTTATTACAGCTACCATTTGAGTTCTATTAAGTGCCAGAAGTATATACATGACTCTGGTCCTCTATACCAATTATTTCATGATAAAGTGAAATCTGCTCAGCATGTGATTCCTCCGAAGTAGGATGAGTACCATCAATTCTTCAATGGATCTCTAAACACATGTTTTCATTTCCCTCACATAGATAATGAAAGAGGTACAGATCCCTGTGGAACACCTCTTACCTCTTGTTATTTTCTGTTCCTTCTTTACCTGAAGATGCCTTGCTATGAAATTATACTCTGAATAGCAACCTCCAGTTCACTAAGTAGCCACCTTATCGTTGCACATTATTCCAGCTGTGCCAGTAACAGCTGTGAACGAGAGAAATGCATAACATCATAGAGCTTATGGAGCTCAATATGTTAGTTCTGTTTATTCAAAAAACCACCTGTGTTCCTGGGGAAATTGGAGTGGTTCCAAAGGAGAATGAAGACACAGCAGACAGTAATGACACCTTCAGAGCTGTAAGCTGAAGCATCATTGCTTTGGGTTAAAAACATTGTGACAGTCTTGTGGGAAACTTGATTTCTAATATCTCTAGCAGAGCATTTTTGTTTAGAATATTAATTAACAAGTATATAGCCCAACTGCCCAGTTCCCTTTTCTCACATATAGAGAGGACATGAAGTCATGACCATTGCTGGGAGGGAAAGATTGCATTGATATGTGAGAGGAAAGGCTCCCAACTGTCCATTTTATAAAAGCTATATTTTTTCTTATAAAAGCTATATTTTTTCTGTTTCTTTTAACATTTATGGAGGTTGTTTTACTGGCTCTAAGTACAAAAAAATATTCTCTTTTTTTCTTGAATAAATAATTACTCTGTCTTCTCCAAGTTGTTGAGGGAAACTGAGCTACCTTGGGGCTCCTATGGAAAGCCTACATGTCAAGAATTGCGCTGGCACCATGATGATTCTTGACATATGGGGATAATACTGGAGAGAAAGGTCGAATAATGAGTGAATGAATGTGCATTGTGATACCTGGTATACTTATGATACAGGCTGCTGAAGAAGGGAAAGTGCAGAATTTGCCTGACAGGATAACAAAATTGAGCCTAGCCTCAGGATAGGAAAAATGCAAGCAGTCTTTCTTTCTCTTTCTGAGTTGTGTCCGTGATGAGACTGAATTGCAGACTTATTCTGCCACAATGCAGAGTTGCTCCAGGCACGTAGTGTTGGTTGTGGTGGATCTCTCTCCAACCGTCTGCCCCATTAAATGCTCTACGGCAATCTTGAAGGTGTCCCTTGATACTGTGACATCTACCCTAACCTACACATCACTGTAAATTTTTCCAGACTGTTTCTTTACATATCCTTTAAGTGCAATTTAGGCTTCCTAGAGCAGTGTGAGATTATTTTACATTAGAGAAGATAGCTACTCAGGACTGAGATAATTTAGAAGTTGCTTTTTTAAGTCCCTCCAGAACACCCTCTTCATTTGGGTTTGCTTAGCTTTGTTATGAAAGCATAAATATACTGTAGGGAGACAGAACTTCCCAAATAATGTGACATGCTTTCTGCCCAAGTTCTTTCATTCTTTACACTGTGTTGTGCTACTATAGCAATTCTTACAGAACTCATGGACCATTTCTTAAACACGGTTTGGTAAAGGTGTAGGTTATGAAGGGAGATTAGACATAAATGCATTTTCCCTAAGAGTCCAGCCCACTTCTTTGCCAAAAGTCAGCAGAACATCAAGGAAAAAAGAATATAGCCTCAGCAGGGTATTTCAGTGGAAGGCAGAGGACAAACACCCACAGGATTACAGTGTAATGTAGAAAAAAGTGTGAAAATGCATAGTGGCAAGAGACAAATCTCTTGGATTTTGAACTGTATTATCTATACATGTATTTTTTTTTCTTTTTCCTCCTTTGCTTTCCTTGCACTCTTAATATAAAATTCTTGATGCTTTTAGAGACACTATCTGCTTCACAATGAATTTTTGTGGGTATTGCATTCTGGGCTGGTTGGAATGGCTGAGCATTGTAGTTGTGGCTAGTCTATTTGTAAAGAAAAGGAGATGCCTGGACTTGCCTAAGAGAAATTTCCCATCTAGTTTCTTGCAGCTGGTCTTCTGAGAGTGGATTTATAAGCCAAGAGCTGGTGTGTGGTGGCAGCAATGGTTAGGAAGTCCCGCCTGTGAAGCCCCTCAGAAAAGCACTGCACACCTGTGTCTCAGGAAATAAAACTCCCTTCGTTATTTTCTCCCACTTTATCTTTACTAGTGTAACAGCGTAAGTTCGTAAGAAATTAAGTGGGGTTCTGAACTTTTTGCTGCCCTACATTCTTTCACATACAAAAATGAGAAGGTAAATCTCTCTCCTCTTCAAGCAAAGGTAACATAAGCAGGGCTACTCAAAGAGAGGGTGGTCCAATGGCCAGCAGCATTAGCATTGTGTAGGAGCTTGTTAGAAATATACATTCTTGGGCCCTACCTCAGGCTTACTGAAGCAGAATCTCTGAGATAGGGACCAACAATCTGTGTTTTAATAAACCCTCCAAGGGAGTTTTATGAACTCTGAAGTTTGAAGAGTGGAGAAGGAGGAGATCATCTCTGTATTTTGAGCCCATCCAAGTGTATCTTGCTGGATTGTCTATCAGAGAAGAGGGAAGTTGGCAGATGGCACCCATTTCCACTTAGTGCTCCAGCAGGTGACAGGTCATCTGAGGAGACATGGGGGATGCCTAGAGAAAGATCACCACATGCACGGCCTTGAAGTGGCAGTGAAGATCCTATATGCTGGCTTTGGCTTAAAAAGCAGGAATACTGTCACCACAGCCATCCAACTATTTGTGTGCCCTATGAACTTTGGCAATGAGCACCTCTGTGGAGGCTACCAAGAATGGAAAGGCAGAGGACCCTCCCCAGGGCTCTTGGACTGTGTCAGCCCAGGGTTCTCAGTAATCTCAGGGAAGTGGGGGCAGGTCTGTGTAATATACTTTAGGTTGGGTTTCCTACCACATTTGGCATGTAGGGCACAAACAAGATTTTGTCCATTTTCAAAGATGTATAAAATAGATATTTGGGTATATAATAAAAACCATTCATAGAACAGTGGGAAGAATTAGTATTCAAGAATGTCAAATATGAGAATGTCTTTTTTCCCCTTTATTTTTAGTAAAAACAGGATTCTTGTATCTGATGTCCTCTGAGTCTGCCCCATAAGAGGGGTTTCATAAATTATTCCTGGTTAACTAGCTGGCAAAAAGGAAAACATATATTTCTTTTATTTGTTTCTATTTGAACATTGTTTTTAAAAGCACTTGTAGACAATAAAAGAGAATGAAAATGGCACGATTGATTGGCTTAAGGTTGACCTGCAGAAATCTCCAAGTGCTGTCGTGGGAAAAGTCAGGACTGGACATGTGGCTATGACTCCTCGCTCTGCCTGTTCCTAGTTATGTGACCTTAGGCAAAGCAATGTTATTTTTTTATGGTTTGGTTTCATCAGAGTCTTCTAAGGGTTTATTTCATCAGAGATTCATAGAGCTCACTCTTTCTCACCTTAGAGGTTTCTGCTTAGAGATCATCTATTGTGAATGGCCTTTCCTGACCTTCATAGTTAAAAGATGCTGACCTTCTGAGGGCCATTCTGTCTTCTCTTTCTTCTCAGTTTTCTTCTTGGCTTTACCTTAAACTGTGTTGCTTATTTGTAGCCTGTTTTCCTGACTAGAAGGTTAGTTTCATCAGGACATGAACTTTATGCATCTTGTTCTTCTCTGTACCCCATGACTAGAAGAGTGTTTGCCGCAATAGGCAGTCTCATATACTTGTCCAATGAATGAATGAATGAATGATATATGAGATGATTAAAACAGCATAGATCTTCTACTATGTTCGTGGCGATTGGGTAAGCTAATGAAGGTGGATGCACACATATCATTGCAAAGGTTACCTAGCAATGTGATTAAGAGCTTGGGTTCAGAGACAGCAGGCTTTGATACCTGGTTTTGTTGACCCCTAACAGTGATTTGGAGCAGATTACTTTACCTCTGTTGGCCTGTATCTTGTTTATAAAATGGACTAATAACACCTGCTTGATATGAGAATTAAATAAAATGATATAGATTAAAGGCTTAATGGGAGCACAGTACTTATAAAATAGTAGTTGAGTGAATGAATGAATGAAGCTCATGAAAGTACTTTGAGAAAAGCATAAACCTATATAGCTCTATAAAATGTTGTTAATTATATAATTAAAAATAATAAACCCTAAAAAGATTTCCTATTTGAGGTGCAAATTCCTGTTTCCTGTTAGTGTAGACATATCCAGCAAGGTTGGTAGAACTGCCACACAAATGTGCTGTGAAACACTGAAGAAATTCAACCTTCCCCAACTCCATGGTGTCCTGTGGAAACATTTAATATAACCTATATTTTATTTTTGATGGGGGAAGAAAAACACCACCAAACTGTGGAATGCAGGTGACTTCTATTCTGGTTGTAGTTCTGTCCCTAATAAGCTTTGTAATTCTTCCTAAGTAATAACCTCTGGATCCCAGGATCCTCATCTTCAAAATGAGAGCATAGTGACAGATGATCTGCCTGCCTTTTCTCAGTTCTATGTATCCTATTAATTTATTTACTTTCTTATAACCTAGGTATGTAAGGACCCTTGATTTTCGATTTCCAGAGCCCTCTTTTAACCATGGCACGGACAGTCTAACATTTGTTTAGCTAAATACTTGTTTAACACCTCCTGTAAAAATGACAGCATATCTCAGGTCTTTGTTCTTTGTGCCATAACTTTTATTAAAATGTCTTATTGAAATTGTGGGCTATAAATATTTAAGCAGTCATAATTCAGTTTCTAGTTTTACTAATATTAGGAGAACATTAAAATATTGATATTTGTTATGAGGAGAATAAGAGTTGTCATTTTACTTATTATTACTTTTTTGCAAAGTGAAGTTTTATTCCAAGAGAGGAAATTATTTTTTTAAATGTGCTATAAAGGAAGTGTGGGAACTAGAAAGTCAAGTGTGAGAGATGTTGTCCAAATGGACTTAGAGTCAACACTTGTTTGTTTCAAATGCTCTGTACCAAAATCTGAGTGTGAATAATGTGATGCAAAACAAGAGCATGTAACATGTCTTACAAAATAAGTTTTCAAGGAAATAAAACTTTAAAAGGAAGCAAACATCTGCCGGAGCTTCCCATCTATCTGTCTAATGCTTCTCAACTCAGAACACCAATTGCCATGCATAAAAGGATCCCTGGCCAAGACCATCAGCTCTTCCAGCAATAGATGGAGACACCCTCCAGACACCACGTTCAGCGGAGGCTTCCTGGCCTCTGACCTTCCTAGGCTGCATGTCTCAGCTTGTGGTGTGGCTGCGGCCTCCATGGCTTTGTGGATAAAGATGTTACTTTCTTGAATTAAGTTTCTCTTTTCTGTCCTCCAATTCTGTAATTACCTGAATCACATAAACAGATACTTGATTGTCTCAGAATATAATCCAAATATAAATATGAAATGGTGCCTGATTTATTATTTATGTAATCCTTATCTTTCCACCTACATCAATTTTTTATTTTTTTCTTTCCATGTACATCAAAAGTTATATTTTATTTCTACCTCCCCGCACCCCCAGAATCTTGAGCTGATGATCATAAGAGGTTGCAGACAGGGGAAACACTCTAAAAGCAGTTTGGTAAAGTGATTGTATCTATAAAGAACAAGCATAATGTTCCATGTCACATGGTTGCCCAATGTTAATGTGTACTGATGAGCACCAAGGTGATAGAGGTCTTTTTTAAAAAATGAGATAAGAGACTCAATAGAGCATTTTAATGCAGCCTCATCTCACTCATCCTCAATTATTAGGTCTACGTTCGCTACTGTTTTTAAAAATGTGCATGCAAATGGCATCATTAGTCTATAATTAGTGCTGCTTGTCCCTGGGAGCTCAGCAGTGGCCTCTGGGTGATGTGAAGGACACTGTCTGTGCTGGCTGCCCTATGTTCTCATTCCTGTTATTTACTGCATGTACAGAGCATGGGCGTTACATGGGCTTCTGTTTCCTGCCATGCTTCGGTGCTCCCTTCCAGTGAGCAGGCAATAAAGTCAAATTTAAAGGAATCCTGCTTTTTGAAACAGGTCAAAACAATCATTCAGAAAACATTTTCTTGTGCCTGTCAGACACTTCCCTGCATAGAACTGAATCAGAGCTGTTGTCCATTTAGAGGAAAACAGTGTGCAATCACAAAGGCTCAAACTTGTTAGCCTATGATTTTGCATATGATTTGCATGTTAATAGTTTGATGTCAGAACATACAGTTATCTACCTGTCCCTGTTTCTTCCCCCTTATTGTCAAGATGGGCTGATTAGTTTCATTAAAATTAACTTTTAGGCTTCTCCCAACCTCGAAAAGAAAAGAAAAGAAAAGAAAAGAAAAGAAAAGAAAAGAAAAGAAAAGAAAAGAAAAAAGAAAAGCTGCCACATGATACAAGATGTTGTGAGTAGTTCTGATTCTTAGTTCTGATTCTACTGGAAGATCTGTCATGTTAATGATAAAAAGCCAAAGTGAAGAAGTTAGTTGTACGGATGAAATTTTCAATTTGTGAGCTATGAGATTGATTGTTGTTAATCTTATTCTACAAGCCCAGAGAGCATTTTTCTTCTTTTCATTGTCCTAAAGCTCCAAGGAACTGCAGTTTGAATGTTTAGTCCCCTATCCCTTCTAAATGGATTTAGTTTTAAACAAACAAACAAAGTGTATGATCCATGTGTAAGAAATGTTCATGTTTTTATACAACTAAATGTTGTAGATGTTTAGGAATAAAAAGGAACTAAATGAAACACATACGTAGTAGAAAATTATAATGAAGAGCTTATTTGTCCAAGGCTGGCATCCGAGACATCATTTTGATGGGTACAATGAAGGTTTATTAGTGGAAGGTATTTTCCTCAAATTAGTAGCAGAGAAGACACTGCATCTGGAAATACTTGCTAATAAGGGTGAGATGTTTGATTTCAGAGTCCAATTAATTAGCAATCTGATCTAGTTAGATCTGGTGTATATAACCACACACATACACGCACACCCCTCAGTGGTAATTTAAAAAATTGTATTAGAGAAAATATCAGTGTTTTGGTATTATTGCTAAGAGATTTAAAGTGATTGTTTAAGATAATAGGCACTCTTCAGCAATACAAAGGGATACAATGAAATCACTGCCTTCAACTGTGATCTAGTGTGGAAGAAAAGTCAAATTCATATAAAAATGTAGCTAAAATTTTACAGACCATAAGTGAATGGATCAGAGGAAGGAACTTATGATGTTAGAGAAAGTTCTTCATGAATCTCAAGAGAGAGCAAAGACAATTATATCATCATTCATTTATCCACTTACTCAGCTAATAATTATTGAGGGCCTATGTATTAGGCACTATGTCCGCCTAGTGCTGGATATAAAGCAATGAGTGGGGCACAGATGCTGCACTCTGATTTAGTAATAACTAATAAATCATTTAATTTATATAGCATAAAGGGGTTTATTGAATTCTTTTTGTATTTTATGTTTACCTGTATAATCAATACAACCTTAAGATAACAGTATTGATTACCTGTGTTGTTTTATGAAAATCCTTTCTGAGAGGGAAATGAGTTTTCAAATGCACACAGAAATCGGGTGTCTGAGGCTGGATTTGAACTCTGGTCTTCTGATTTCAGGTACTTTAACATCTCAAGTATACCACAACAGAGCGATTGAACTGTAGTGAAGGTTTCATGTATAGGAGAAGTAGGAAAGCATCTGGAGAACTTGGTAAGACTGAGACTACAAACTCATAAAGAATAAGCTAAGAAATTTGACAATGGGAACCAGTAAAATTTTAATGAAGGAATCTCTATAAAGAGAACACTATCTTAATACAATTATTCTCATGGGGGTGTATAGAACTAGGTCAAGATGGAGAAATGGTTGACAACAAATCAACCACTATCCCACCATGAAGTTACAACCCACTTTACCTAACACTGATTGAACAGAACTGGCCTTCACAGCTAGAGATTTACAGAGAAATGGGGAAAATGAAGAAAATACAAGAATACTTACTGAAATTAAGTGATGAGATTGATGACTACTTGGATATGTGGTTAGGGAAAAGGAAAGATTAAAGTTTGGTATCAGATTTTGAACCTGAGAAGATGAGAATTAAAAAAAAAAGTAATAGCAATTGGGAAGAATCTTATTTTAGGGGAAGATGAGATGGCTAGCTTTGGAGTATTGAGAAGAAGATGATATAATATTCAACAGTTAACACAGCTGTCAACTGATGTTGAAGTCCTGGGTTCAGGGGAGGGGGTGCATGATGAGGACTTGAGATGCTTGCTCATAGATGTCACCATTTCCACAGTGGGAACCTTGCTGTTAGATGAGTTCTGAAGAAGATGTGGAGAGTCAAATGAGCAGAGGGCTGAAGACTGAATGCTGTCCACACAACCTCAGTTATGCCTCTGCGTGCTTTATGTAACTACTGAATATGGTCTTGAACAGAGGGATCACCACAAGAAATAACATTTCTCTTGGATCGTTCTGGGCTTTCCTTCTAGGCCACAAGAAATAAGTGCTTATTTAAGAGCCAGAGCATAGAATCATGACATTAATAATATTAAATAGGGTGGTTGTGGCATAATAAATAAATATGTGATCTTTGTTCCTGGTTGCTGGCAAACATCTTATAAAGTCCTGGAAATCTCCTGAGTGACAAGAATATATTTTATATTCTAGTGGAGTGACTTCTACAGGAACCCCTAGATAACCTCTGTATGAGGACTGGTCACCAGAAAGGCCAAGCTGTGATTAGAAGGTTGGAAATTTCAGCATCCCCCTCCTTTATCCCCTATCTATATGAGGAGAAAGGGGCTGAAAATTTAATTCAGTCGCCAATGGCCATCAATTTAATCAATCATGCCTACATAATTAAACCTCCATAAAAACTCCTAATCAATGGAGTTTGGAGGGCTTCTGTGTTGGTAACACATAGAACTGCTGCCCACCTGGAGAGGGCATGGAAACTCTGTGCCACCCTTCACCCCTACATCTTGCTAGGTGCATCTTCCTTTTGGCTATTCCTGATTCTGTTCTTTACAGTAAACCAGTGATAGTAAGTAAAGCACTTTCCTGAATCCTGTGAGTCATTCTAACAAATTATTGAACCTGAGAAGGATGTGATGGGAACTCCTGAATTTGTGGTCAGCCAGGCAGAAGTGTGGATAGCCTGGGAAGCCCGCTGCCACTGGTGTCTGAAATGGGAGCAGTGATGTAGAATGGAGCCCTTGACCTGTGGCTCTGATGCTAACTTCGGGTTACTTTCTAAATTAAATTGAATTGTTAGACACTCAGTTAGTCCAGAAAATCTGACAATTAATTGGTGTTCCATAAAGACACCATGCCTTTTGTGTTAGGAGAATAATATCTTTCCATGGCCCTGGAGGGTGCTGAGTTGATCAATAATGGTCACCAGTTCTGGGAGTTGCCTATTCTCAGCTCTCTGTCCTGACCAACGGAAGAGTTATCTGGCTCTGGGTCATGAATGTCATTTTCCTGTAGCCATATGTCAACAATATAAAATGCTACAGAGAGTGCACATAGAATGATGGATTAGAAAGTCACCAGTAATTTCTGAAAATACAGTTCTAATACAATGTGTGATGGTAGAAGCCAATTCTGGTTATAATGAACAAAACTGTAATTTGAGGATGGAGACCAGACTACTTGTTTGAAAAGCATTAGAAGAAAAAAAAGAAGCTAGATGACCAAAACAATCCACAGGCATCCTTGATTCAGATGATGTTATTTGGGCGTCCTCTTTGGGGAATTCTACAATTCCATCTCAGAATGTGGTTGAGTGTTATTGTAAGTTTGATTGGTATAAAATGAATTGATCCAGCATGGGAAATAGATTACAGTGAGGTATAGAGAAGACCAGGACAGTGTGCCAACAAAGAAAAAACTAGAAATATTTATAGGCATGAAAAATGGCAAATTTCAATTTCAACTCATAGGATGTGTGTAGACCCAGGAAAGAGAATATGGATTGTCCTACTAAACCTGTTCATTTTCCAGCTGGAAAGGTGGAGTAGCTTTTCTGGATCTCGTGGCTGGTTAGTAGGAGGGATGGGACTAGAGCTTCAAGACCTCAGTCCCCTATACGCTTCCTTCCCTTCCCCCCACTGCCTTCTTGATTTTGCATGTGGCTATCATGCTTTAGGCTACTTGAATACTGCCTATTTTCTCACAAGCTTTCCATCTCTACTTTTTATCCTGGTATTTCCTACAATTTTCCCACTTCCTTGTCTTGCCTCTCCGCATTAAATTCTGTGCTTCCTCTGAGATTTGTTTAAAATGCCATGTCCCCTATGAAGACTTCTCTGCAGACCCTTCTTAAGAGTTCTGTCTCCTGCTGAGCTCTTAAAGCAAATTGATTCATTCTTGAATTATTCTTATTTACATAGTCTCTGAATGCCTGACCAGACTATGAGGGCCATTGGAAGGAATATGCTTTATACATATTTTTCTAGCCATAAGGTATATATTACATCTTTCTATATGGTCCTTATTTCTGTAACATATTTTTCTTGATGAAGGTAAAAGGTGTTTTTGGTCTAATGGACTTATTACAGCACCAGCTAATTAAAATGATCTCTTCCTTTTTTACTGGTCTTCCTGAACCATTGCCCACATAGATCCATGCTGCAGACAGTACAATATATGTGATAAGGGAATCAGGAATCAAAGAATAAATATCAATAGTTTGAATAAACTGGGGACTGGTGGTAATTTAAGGCCCAATTAATAGGGGTTTCCTCTTAACAAAGGCTTACATTTAAGTTTATGAACTTCTCATAATAGGCATTCCTGATATGAAAAGGCTTTTTCCAAGGCAGATCATATTTCATTGACTCTTCTTTGGGCTATATTAATATATTTCATAGAGAACTCAAAAATTGAGTTGACTTGGTTTACAAGACTGTGTGTCAATACCAGAATCAGCCTTTTTAGAAGAGGACAGCAGCTAGTCTGATGTGGTTTTAGGAACACAGTGAAGCCCTGCTTTCCACTGATTCCCTCTGGCCCCGAAAATACCATTTTTCACTTGATTATTGATTCTAGAAATAATATCAAAGTGTTACAATAGTTTTAAAAGATCTAACATATTATGTAGAAAATCATAGAGAAAAATTTACATTAAATATCCCTATGAGAGGTAATACGTTGACTTAAATTTAAGCCACTTTAAGATAGAGGGTAGGAGAAGAGTTTAGTCTTTGAAAGGCAATGGGGGAAACATTATATAGAAAATATGGAATGAAGATTGCTGAAAGTTCTAAAGAAAAGAGCATGAGCTGAACAACTTTGCCCGCTTAATGATGCACACCAAGAATTAGGTAATAATTCTAGGTCTCCAACTCTCAGTGCCAATATGTTTATTCTATAAAGTAAATAAATGTGATTCACAGAAACAAACTCTTTGTAATATGCATCCCAATTAATTTGCAACTACTTATTCTCAGGCTCTGAAAATTTTTCCCCAATATAAGATTCAGATCCTGAGACAGTAACCTGATTTTCAACCATATGTATGAAAAACATATTTTCTTTTTTTTAGTGTTAATTCCTGAATTGCCTAAATCACTTAAAAGTGATGTGATAATAAACTTGTAAAGACAGAAGTAATAAAGACTTCCTTTCTTATCCTGGAGTCAATAAAGGACGTAAAATTCCAGTTTAAATCCAAAGACAATATAGATGTCTAAGGACTCAAAGGGTAAGGAGCACGTGCTAGTGTCACATCCTTTACTCCATATTAAATGGTCCCATTAAAGTACCGGAGTAATGGGAACACTATTTCCCATTTCAGCCACCTCTGGATATGATGACGCAACTGCAAAGGTCAGGTACGAGAGCCAATGTGAAAAGAACCACAAAATCAAACCCAAGCCCCTAGGAGTTTTAGCCATCTCTGGTCACAAATTTTGTGACATGAGAACAATATTGGCTGACATTGCCTATTATTTTTAAAATAGCCGTGAAGCTGTGTTCCATCCTTGAGTAGGCTACCACATCTCTCTGACTTGAAAAACTCAAGCAGTTTTCTAGGAAGATCCCTTTTATTAAATGTTTTAGGAACAGTTAAATTAAAAAAAAGATATGAACTAGAAAAAGCTTATTTTCAAAGGCAAGTTTCAGTTCTTATAACAAAACGTTCAGTCAAACTTCTTATTTCCTTTCTTTCCTGCAGGTATTATTAGGCACATTTTGAATTGGTGTTGCATAGCTTTTTAAAAAAAACAAATAGAGAGCCTTTTATTTCTTTCCCTGGCTGGGCTTTGCACATTTTGTCTGCACCCTGGTCAAGAACTGCTTTGAAGAGTGTAGTCTTGAGGCTTCCTCCCCTTCTCCACCTCATGCCACAAACATTTGTGATACTCCATCCTTTAACCCTGGCCCCCAACTGAGCCTTAGAGGATAGGAATTTCCCCCCTCCAACTCCATATTCTTCTTCAGTAGTTGACTGTGACTGGGAAAAGAGGCGTACAAAGCATTTTGCATTCTCTGGATGTACCACACAGTAATTCTGCTGTCTGAAAACTCTGTAATGTCAATAATTGATGCACTTGAGAAGTGGTAATTAAATTAGTTAATTATGCTGGTAAAATTACATGCAATTATGTGACTGCAGGGTATGTTTAGTAAATTAGGCTTTCCCATACTCACTATATATTGTGGTGCCAATTTTGTTCCTTGATGATTAGGTAGCTTTTGATACTTCTTAATTGATTTAATACCTGGATCTTCATTAGCCCTTGATTGCTATGCTATGTATGTCTGATATTTTTTTTCTCTCTGATATTTTACTGAGATCATGCATCAGGGGAAAATATATGTACATACTCAGGGATGATACATATGTGAATATACACACGTTTTGCATTAAAAATGCTTAGATGTTGGAATGTCACCTCCCCCACTACCCTCTCACCTTCTGAGAAATAACTAATCCTAAATGTTGACTCAAATAGAATCCAAGAGCTTAATTCTTCTTCAACACTCTAAAACAAGAAATAATCATGTTTAATTATTCTATTTCTAAAATATCAATACAAATAATACTAGGCAGTATTATAGAAGAAAGCAAGACATTAGTATTTTCACAAAAGATAATCATTTACCTCTTGACCACATTTAAATATATCCTTTATCTATAAGAAGTTAACTAAATGATTATAAATAATATTAAAATAGAAAGTACAAACCTGCCATTTGACTGTTAGAGGTTTATGGTCCATTATGGTCTTCTGATGTGCATTAGGAAGACTCTGTGGGGCAATGAGAGAGGTGGAAGTAACCATTAGTGCTATGAATGGAGCTTACGGAGAGAGCTTCTTGGTTCAAGCTGTTTGAATGGCTGAAAGCTGGAAGGAAGCCTGGGATTTTCTGGGTTGACTCCCTTTATGTAGCAGATGAAGAAATGAAGATCACATTGAATTTCACAGTTTAGGTCTTCTGCCCCTCTGGGTATTGGTAATGTACTCTACAATATTATAGCTATTTTCTATTTTGGCCAATTTCTCTCAGCCAATCACTCTAAAACTTTGTTTCCTTGGTTCAGACAGGGACTAGGCACATTTTCAAAACAGCTCCTTCTTTAACTGTAAACTGTCAGGAGGCAACTTGAATTATTTAAAATAAAACATATCAGTTGTAATTATCTGTAATTAGAAAGTTAGACCTTTTTGTTTGATTGTTTCTTGAGAAGTAGGTGTAATAATCAGCATCTGCAACTTTTCTGATATTCTATATCCACCCATAATGTAAACAGTGAGGAATCCCCATATGGAGGAGGTCTTACCTGTGTTGGAGAGAAAAGACAAGGTTGCTTACTATTTGGGACCCTGTCTTCTGTCTAAAACCAGAAAGGTGGACAAGAAGACCTTTCACTAAGCCACTGCTGGTGCTAAGATTCTATGATCATCTGAAAAACTTTATCTCTGAAATGGATAAGAAAAGACTATATGTTACATTTCTTCTTTTCAAAATTTTTATTTTATTTTAAAGATTTCATTTATCTATTTTAGAGAGAGGGGAAAGGAGGGAGAAACAAAGGGAGGGAAACATCATGTGTGGTTGCCTTTTGTGCGCCCCCTACTGGGGATCTGGCCTGCAACCTAGGCATGTGCCTTAGACTGGGAACAAACCAGTGACCCTTTGATTCACAGGCCAGCACTAAATCCACTGAGCCACAACAGCAAGGACAAACTTGTTACATTTCTTGCAATTTTTTGTTTTAGTTTTCCCATTTTTTTCTTGATCCATTGGTAGAGAAAAGGGAATACTAGACATAAATTTATACAATGGTGTTTACCTGTGATGACAGAAAATAAGAATCAGTTCTGTTTCATAATTTTTTAAAAATTTAACCCAGAAATCTTGCCAGATTTGAATAGTAAGTAGATGTGTAGAATCCTCCAACCTGTTAGGTAAGGATAAGTAATAGTTCTTCCTTTGTTTTAGGAATTCACACTTTAAAGGAAACTGCCTTTGATGTCTTCCAGGAAGTTTTCCCTAATTCCCCCCAGGTTGGAGTAAGTGTTCTCACAACACCTGTGTGTATTTCCATTGTTGAATTTCTGTTTTCTATTATGTTTTTCTCATCACATATACACACATGACACAAGATGGTGAAATTCTTGACTGGAGGTGTCCTGGTTGATATATTTTCGGATCCCTAACCTTTATCCCAATGCCTAGTCCCTAGTTGTTGAATGTATAAATGAATGAATGAATGAATGAATATTGTCATAGAATATCATTGTTATCATCATCAGGTGACATTTAAACTTTTGTCTCTGAACTTTGACCCTAAGAAGTATAAATATTACTAGGATCAGCTAGAGTACTTTTGTCGTATTTGTGTTTACTCTTCTTGTTCTGTCAGAGCCAAAGGATGTATGATCTTTAATGTAATTATAATACATAGTTTAGTCACACATAAGCATTAGCTTAAAACACCAAATGTATTTAAGTATCTTCTGTATTATAAGAATCATTTATATGTGTATACTTTAATGTTTTCCATTTAAATTAGTGTGGACACAGGTGGAAGACAAGTCAAACAAATCTTTGCTAAGTATTACAGAGAGTTTAAGGACTGGGGGAAGAGGGAGGTATTGTGGGAAGAAAGGAAAACATTGGGGAATTAGAGGAGGCACTAGCACTATTGATGGAAACCCTGCTGCTTCCCATTAGCCCTGCCAAGAGGCAGGCAATAACAGCACCTGTCTGTTTGGCAGCCACAGGTATCTATCTACACACAGTTTGTGTTTATTCCTCTCCAGATTTCAAGATTTAGATTGGAGACCCAACTACTTAAATCAACAGGTGAAATAAATGTGGAGCAAAAATCACCATGAGCATTGCTGTGTGGGCAGAAGAAGAGGAACCAGGAGCTCTCTCTGGGCTCCCTTGTAAGATTTATAAGTGCTTCTTGTGGAAAACCATCTCTTGGCCCCTGGGTTGCAGTAGAGCCAGCAAGCTCTCCCGTAAGCTGGCACTATGCCATTCTAACAGATGGCCAGCAGTGTAGGCAGCAAAGAGACATGTAGTAGCATCACAAGTGAGGGCTGAGGGCGAAGAGGTCTTTAGGCACAAGCTTGGAGTCTGTCTGACCATTAGTTCTGAGCTCCTGGGCAAACTGGTGAGGGGGAATATTTCTGTCTGGATCTCTGGCTGTATGTAACTCACTTGGGGCAGAAATGCCAGCATTACCTCACTTGTGGTTTAGTATTCAGTTTTCTATTCCAACTCTGGTGTATGTGTATATGAGGAATATCCCACAAGAGTGGAACAAAAAAGATAGAGATATTTCAAATAAAATTATTAGTTCACTTACATTGTCCAATTCATTCTGTGTACTCTTGCCAAATTAATCTCCTAAGGCATAGCTTGGATCATATCCTCCCCCAAAACTTTTCATGACAATGATTTTGATGATGATGATAATTTTGATAAGGATAAGAGATAATGGTATTGATGGTGATGATGAGGGTAGCTGCTAATTGTCCAGCACTTACTATATGTATAATTTTCTTACTTCATTGGTAACCAGGGCTTAGAAACTGACCTCCTATGAAAGGTCACATAGCTAATAAGTGGTTAGAACTGGAATCTAAACACATATCTTTCTGAATCTAGAGGAAGAACCATAATGGCTAGATTCAATATTTGCAAATAGAAGCAAATTCATCTGCTCAAGATTTTCTGGAAATTTCTTGGTTGTCATCAACTTATAATTTACTAAAATAAAAACTTTTGATTTAACTCATTTAGTCTAAAAGTTTTTTTTTAGTGTTGAAATGTTTCTATTATTTAATTTCTCAAGAGAATATTTGTTCTGAGAAACTAGATTCAAGTAAATAAAGACCAAGATAAACCATATGTCTTAACAAAAGTACTAGGCTGATTTTCTGTATCATGGTAGAGTAGGTCAACATAAAGAAAACACTTCTTATCTATTTCCAGAAACTGCCTCTTTTTAATAATATGAAATTTTTATTTTCTGTTGGCTTATCTGTGATTTTTATGTCTGGGATCAAATACATATGAAAGAACAAATATTATTTGGCTTGTTTCTTCTACCAGCTAACTGAGCTCGAGTATTTATTGTTCTTTTTCTTGAAACTCTTAAAAATGGGAGGCAGTGGTGGGTGGGGCGGGAGGCCATGGTGGGGTGAAAATGGAGACAACTGTACTTGAACAATAATAAAAATAAGGTGCTCATAATACTAATCTTTCTTATTTTTTAATCTGAATCTCTTCTAGTACTTTCTCATTTCCTGTAAAGAAGGGAAACTTCATCATATACTTAAAGATAATTGCTGTCTATTAGTTAACTATAGCTTCATAAAATATAACCGCAAACATTTTAGTGGCATACAAAATCAGCACTCATTCTCTCTGACTGAGGGTGGGCAGGACTTTGGCTGACAATGGCAGCTCTAAGTGGACACAGGCTCAAATTATCTCTCATTCTCCAGTCAGAGTCAGTGTTTAGCCTGAGAAAAGACTTCTCTTAGCAATGGCAGAAGTGAAAAAGAACAGCGCATTCACTCAATCCTTTTTAAAGCTTTTGGTCGTATCACTAATCTTTAATGTTCCATAGGTGAAAGCAAGTTTCATGACCAAAGTGAGGAAATATCTTTTGGCTTTTTTGAGGGAAGGGACTAGAAAGGAAGGAAGTAAAGTTGGCATAGTAAAGAGTGATGATGAAGGCAGGAGTGAAAAATTGGAGCCGTCATTCCCGTATCTGTCAATTCCTTATTGCGTGGCCTCACGCTACTCTTGCCCCACACAGTTACGTATTGATGCCCTGCTGTCAGACCATGCCTTACTGTCCCCACAAAATTGCAATGCTCAGCTTTTGTCTCCACTCAAAGTCCATTGTTGATAATATTGTTCAGTTGGCATTTTTCTCTTACAGGACCATCTGATAAAATTCTTTTCCAGGAAGTACTTCTCATCACAGATATTGCTCATGTTTCAGTATGTGATAAACCCCTGCATTCTACTGCTCTGGAAACTGAGTGCTATACGTTCTACCCAGCTTATATAAAACATGTCCTTTTGGCATGAAGAATAACTTCCTGATTGAAGTTGATCTGAAAATGGCTTCCCCTTTACGCAGAAATGCGAATGACATGATAGTTACTATGAAATATATTTGCATATTTCCTGGCTGCATTACCCCAAGTTTTGCTTTGTAATCAGCGTTACACTCACCATGATTTGTACTCTAATTCTTTTATATTAAGAATCAGATGAGGTATTGGTGGGAGGGAAGAGAGCATGGGTTTGTGTGTATGTACCTATGTGTGTGTATGTACCTACATGTATGTATGATTAAGCAGAATATTTTATAGTGCTGTTATGTACTTCATATGCCATCAATAAGTATGAAATGTTAATTCATGCTTATGTTATATTTTAGAGTGAATACACACACTTATCACCAGTACTTAGGTTTCATCAAATGGATTTTTAAAATTCCAGACTGGAGAACTAGTGAGAAAAGTTATACTTTAAGATTTTTTGTGCCTATCTTTTCATGTTTACTAGGCAGAACAGGCTGAGTTGGTGTCTGGGAGCATGAGGGCATGTAATCTGTTACCACTGCTTTGCACCCTACCATGTTCTAGACTTCTTAGGAGCAGTCTTTATTTTTGGACCACACAGATCCTATATGAATGAGTCAGGAATAATTCCAAGTGTATTTTAGTGAACTTATTCATGTTTTGCCCAAATGGAAGGAAAAAACACTATTTTCCAAAGAGTTGCTATTAGAGCCATTCTATTGCTGAATATTATTTTATTTGCTCCTCCCAAGGATAAGAGAAATTCACATACTTGTCTGCTGTGGTACGTGCACGTGAGAGTGTGGACATGCCAGCATAGCACATTTTTATTTGTTAGATCAATCAAGTAGAAACTCTCACTGACATTTTGTGTTTCCGTTTTGCTTCCCACACTCAATACGTTGTGTTTTTAGATGATCCTTCTTCCTTGAGCCATTTAGTAAACCTATAGGCATTACTTCACCTTTAAGAACTACTTAGTGTGAAAAATATGCACATTTGACTCAAAGTTTTGCACTCCCAGTGATGATGATAGGGTTAGTTGCCTGGTTATTTGTGTGTGTGTGTATGTGTGTGTGTGTGTGTGTGTGTGTGTGGTTTTTTTTTTTTGTGGTAGCACCTGTGGATTCCAAGATTGGTAGTTTGTTTCATCAGAAGCATGTGTCATACATTTGTAATAACTCACTAAACACAGGTGTCTCCTGATTATATATTTGATTAACATAGTGACCAAAATTAAAACAGTAAACAAGCCCTGATATAGTTACTTTCTAATTTCCATTGTCATATCCACGAACACAGTTTAGGGTAGAGCTGAATGTTTGGCCACCATCTCATTTTGATTTAATAGAATCTAAAATCACCAAAGACTCTTTTCAGTACCAAACATTATGTCTGCTGCTGAATAGTCTGTGGAATGAATAAATGAATATGTGATTCAACACATACATGTATGTATGAGTAAGTTTAATGTAAATGGCCCTCATGAATGCCAGGATCATAGATTTTACCTCTTTAACTTTACCCCTATTTTAAACTCTGCTTGCAGATATGATTCTTGAGTATTCAGAGACTGTTGAATACATCATGTGTTAGGAAGGAATAGAGATAAGGAACCTAAAAAGGACCAAACTTTCAATCCATAAATCAAACCCATAATTCCCACTAAGGCAGGTAAAACAATGAATAGCACTAGGAAAAAAAAATTACTCTATATCATGAGTATATTTAAAAGCTGAAATCAGAGACTGTTGTCCCAGGGCACACCAGTGACACTTCTAAAAGGCAGAGGAGTTTGAAGTCCCTCATTAAGAAGAGGTCCCCTGCATGCTCAGATAAAGCAAGAAAGAAAAATGTACCTAAAGTTCCAAGAAAAGGCTGCTCATATTCTCCCTCCCACTCTGTTCTCTTACGTTCTCCAAGTTACAATAGGAGCAAAATGGAGCTTGAAATAGACAAAATGGGACCAGAGCTTTAAAAAAAATGTAATATCTTAATGGAATTGCTACTCCTGGACTTCTGTGCAAAGATTATTTGTTTTTTCCATATACTTAAGGAGGAAAATTTTGAGGTTCCAGTTAATGTACTTACTTTCAATAAGTACCATCACTATGCTTCTAGATGCCTTATAATTAGGGTGTTTAGGGGATATATTTATTTACTGGTGCCTTATCCAGTTAGATTAGGTACCATTAGTACTTGTATGGTTTAATAGAAATGATAGCTAAGATTTGAATGAATGCCTCCTCTGTGGGTAAAACTAAGCCTAGAAGCCAACAGCTATAGCAGTTAAATGTGAGCCAGTTCTCATAAAAAGAGCAGCCACAGGCAATGAAGGCTGGGCTGAGTGCACAGGACCAGAAAAAGCTTCCATGAGTTTCCTTTGCTGTAATTTCTACGCCTGCCTAACGCTTTACTAACACTGACCTTCACTCATTAAAAATGCACGCACTCATGCACATCCTGTAGCCAAAATCAGAAATTTTTTTCTTTTTCTTTCCTCTTTTAGCAAAAATATCAGCTCCTTTTTAAACTATAGTTTTGAAAAATTATGCACCACTATTTGGAATTCTCCAAATCACCATATTTCAGATACCAGAGAAGAGTGATTTGTAGAATGATTTGTACTTTAAACATGAAGGGTGACAGCCAAATGGCTCATGAACCCAGTTAACCATGTTAACTTCTAGTTTTTAAGGCTCCTAAAACTGCAACTCATTAAAAACCAAAACCAAAACCAAAACCAAAACCAAAACCAAAACCAAAACCAAAACCAAAACCAAAACCAAACAGAAAAACAAAAACAACATTTTCTATCATCCAGTTTATGGATATGGATCCTTCTTGAATTACCTGGACTTGGGCATTCTCACGAGGGGACTTTGAGGTGAGCAGAAGATCCTTGCTTTTCAGAGCGTGCACTTTGTTATCTCTGATAATGTAGGATGGCCTCCAAGCAATGTAAAGTTGCTCATTTTTTCATTTATTCGATGAATGGGAATCGGTCCTGTGGTGGCTTATAAAGACTATGGAATAAATTAAGGTGTAGTCTCTCTCTTCAAGGAGCTCATGACACAAGCATATAAAACTATAAAATGATCTTTGTATATAATAAACTATATTTATTATAATATATGACTTTATATATACTAATGTAAAGGAAAATGAGTCATGGAAAGACAAAAGTGAAATCAAGTAATTAAACCTGGAGTTACTTGGTTCACAGAGGAGGTGGTGGGTGAGTCCTAAGCACTCGCTCAGTGGAAAGACATATTGTGTGGATGACAGGAAGATCCGTAGGTTTGCTATAAGGTCAAAAGAATGTCTAGCACATAGGCTAGAGGGGACTTCAGACTTATACCATCCAATAGGTAGCCAGTACCACATGTGGCTATTTAAATTTAAATTTAGTAAAAGAAAAATCTTACAAATTTAGCTTCTAAGTTGTTGACCACATTTTAAGTGTTCAATAGTCACATTTGGTTAGTGACTGCTGTGTTAGACAGTGTAGATATAGAATATGTCCATGATAGCAGAATGTTCCATTGGACAGCACTAGTGTGGAAGTCAGGTGGAATCATAGACTGGGAATACTGAACACAAAGATGTAGTGGAATCTCTACAAGTTGATAGATTTACCCAGACAGTAAAAAGTGAGGACAGAAGAGGAAGTTCTTTGGTTTCCACCACCATGTAAGAGGTGGGTGGGGGAGGAGGTGGTAGCAGCAAATGCGCCTGAAAATAAATGGTAAAAGGGAGAATGGAAATCAGGGAAAATAAAAGCCTAGTAATTCAGTAAAAAGAGTGTTTGCAGAAGTCCACACCTGTTAAAGATGCTTGATATTGTAGAAAATCTCATGAAAACTGGCCCTGGCTGGTGTGGCTCAGTGGATTGAGCATCACACTGGGAAGCGAAGGGTCACTGGTTCAATTCCCAGTCAGGTCACGTGCCTGGGTTGCGGGCTAGGTCCCCAGCAGGGGGCACACAGGAGGCAACCACATCTTGATGTTTCTCTATTTCCCTCTCTATAAAAATAAATAAATAAAATCTTAAAAAAAATAAAATCTCATGAAAATTGACCTTGAGACCTATAGGAAGTCATTCATCAGTGCTGTTAGTGAAGGTTGGTTAAGTTGAGTTGTGTGTTTGTGTGTGAGTGTCTGTGTGTGTTAGAGTAGATGTGGATGGGAGATAGGTTGAAGAATGTAGTGAACTGAATGGTAGCTCCATAAGTGTATCCACATGGCAGCCCACAGAAGCTCAGAGACGCAAAGAACAGATACTCCGCTAGAGCGTCCAGGAGCATGGCCATGCTGACACCTTGATTTCTGATTTCTCTCTTCCAGAACTGTGAGACACCTTGATTTCTGATTTTTCTCTTCCAGAACTGTGAGACACCTTGATTTCTGATTTCTCTCTTCCAGAACTGTGAGACAACCAATTTATGTTCTTTTAGGCAGCTGGTTTGTGTTAATTTGTTACAGCTGGCACAGGAGACCAATACAAAGGGCATTCAGGAGCCAATGGGGAAAAAAGAATGGAGGTAAAAAGTTTTGACAAATGGTTACAAATGCGAATGTTCTCAAGGGACAGGCAGGTAAAGTAAATGATTGAAAATAAAAGTGGAAGTGGTAAAAACTGTGCATTTGGGGTGCTATGTCCAGTCTGTCAAATCAGCATAGAGATTATATTTCTATGTGCCCCTCCCACTTCTCACATGTATGCTGTTCAAATTTACTTCAATCTTTCTCACTTAATTTCCCTTTTCTCTTACATATCTAGCCTAGACTTTATGTTTAGCCATTTTAGCTAACTTCCCACGTCATGTTAAAATTTCTCTCATTCTTTTGACCTTATAGCATATGTTTCTTGTTAGTTGCTAAACCTGGTTAAATCCTCCCATTTCTCTGCTCTTGGGAGGAATTCTGTGGTAACTACGAGGACTTTTCCACTACATGTGAAGTGGTCTGACGACGCTCAGGTTCTGCCTTCAGGTCGGCTTTGCTTGTGTTTGTCTCTAGTGCCTCTCTTGTAACTCCTCACAGTAGCTGCTCCAAAACGTCACTTTGGAGAACATAACCCTCTCCTCTCCTTCCCTTTAATGAGAACATTGCAATGATCTGACATGCACTTTCTCAACTATTTTTCCTCCCCTTTCTCGATTTCTTTATGCCTTTAACTGCATTGTTTTATTTTTATCTTTGAGGAAAGAGTGGCTATTTTTTCCACTTTAAAACTAATTTTCCATTTCTTGAAATGAGACTACTTTTTCCATCTTTCTGAATATATGTGATCTTCCTCTAGCCTCCAGATTTTCCTGAGATTCTACTGATAGCCCTCCTGCATTCATTGGCTTTTCCCTGGTTGATCTCACCCAGCTTTCCATAAGAAACTCATCCTGATTCTCGACTTCTTTTCTGAGCTCTCTGACTGTTGGTCACCTCCAACCACATAATTTACAAAAGCTTAAACGCTGAGCTTTAAAATACATACACTTATCATCTTTCCCTCCAAACTCCACTGTGAGTTTCCTATTTTAATGTGGGAGAAGTCCTCTGAGGACTATTGATTGGAAACCTTGGAAACAACTTTAGATCTGCCTTTTCTCTGACTCATCTTCCTCCTTGTAGAATCATTATAGACCGTAGTGTTTCCACATTATAGTTCTTAGAAGGACATTTTTTAGTTCCTGAGACAGGCACTGGAATAGAGGGGGAGGCACACTAAATTTGGAAACAGGAGACTTAAATCCGGGCTTTACCACTTAGTGCCCCTGTGCCCTCTGGTAAGTTGCTGAACTCTCTGTCAAGTCATTGAACTCTCTGCTTCCGTTTCCTAACTGTAAAAAGATCGACAGCAATGACTTTTCAAAAGACAGTTGTGAGAATTACAGAGGCTAATATGCACACAAATTCTTTACAAATTCTTAAGTGACATACTTTGATTTAATCTTTGAGATAACCAGGTATATTGTCCCCCCAAAGATCTTCTCACTCTCAGAGAGAAGAGACTTATAGAAACAAGTAGGGTTGAACCAACTGGGAACACTCTTTTGCAAAAAGCAAACTATCCTGAATGACTCAAGTTCTGTGCTAAGTAGATAAGCTATTAGTTTAAATCCATACAAAATTGTTATGCTTGTGGGATTTTTTTTTTTCAGGCAACTGTTGAAAACTGCATATAGTCCAGAGTAAAAGTGGTAAAGCTCCCCTTTCAGATTGCTCCAGGAGAGTTCAAACATTCGAAGGGCATATAGTTCCCCTTGACATTGCACTTGCAAGTCTTTTGCTAACAACATTCGAGGGGAAGCAAAGGTTAATGCCAGCCTCTCCTGCTATGTTTTCATTACCAGGATTTCTGCACATGAGAATACTCTCGTTACTTCTGTCTTCCATAGAGTGAGTGTGAGGAGCAAAGTAGCTGTCCCATATATTTTAATAACTTGGGCTTATCGAAACCACTTTTATTGTTATCGCTATTAGGTACATTATTAACACCATAATCCCTAATATTTGACTGAGACTTGGAAGTCTTTGGCTTCATGAATCAAAATGATAATTATATGTAATTTGTTGCATTAATTCTTTAATTGGCTGTTTCTTGGTTCTGAGTGCTTAGTGCTTAGTCCTTAGTGCCTAACACTATGTTGATTGCTTTTAGCTGACATCAGATAACCCCATCTTTTAAAAGAGTCACTTTTTTTCTTATAAAGCCTAGTGAATATAAAAAAATAAAATGAATTCATAATATATTCCTTAGTGGAAATGTATTTGATGTGAAAATTGGCCTGACTGGCTTTATAGAATAGAGCTTTCTACCTAAAAATGCTACTCTGCTTATACTTAAACATTTGTGTGCAACATATAAAGCCACAAAAAAACCCTCGCTTTTCACATTGTATGCTCTCGTATGTGTGTATGTGTGTGTACCTTCAAATAATGATTTTTTTATTATAGAACACTTTTTGTTTACATTATAAGTAACCTTGACAGTACATGTAAAGGTATATAATCTCTTCAGTTTCTGTGTCTTCCTAATTCTATACTCAATTAGGTGGCAAACTCACTCCAATTCTTATTTTCTTATGTTGTGTTTAATCGTACAGATTCCATAAAAAATCACTTAATATAAAGAAAACAAATATCCTTTTTTATTGCCACATTAAATACTTTTGCCAATAAATGCTTTTGGGGGTGCTTTTTATTTATGGACTTTTCACAATGCCAGAGAGCTTTTGTCTTTTTGAGTGCTTTATATTTATAGCTTGGAATGATCATTTTCTGGTTGGTTTCACATTGAGCTCTTTCAGAACTAGTTGGAGTAGTAATAGTTTCATACTGTTTATACTTTCTCTCCCTCAGTACTATTTTAAATCTTTTTCACCCAATCAGTGACACTGCAGTATATTATGCCATACATTCTTAGGCTATTAACTTTAGGCGCTGTTAATGATTTCTTTTATACATATACACAGCACATAAAACATGTAAATGTTCCTTGTTAAAATAAGAAAACTCAAAACACAATCAACCCTAAGAGCACAAAGAAAGAGCTGAAGGTTTTTTTTCTTTTTCAAGAAAGATTGCAAGAGAAACAGGTTTGTAAAATCCCAGTGTTGGAAAACAAAGTAAATTGTAAAAGACTCCTTAAGGGAGAGATTTAGTTTTCTTAAAAAACAGCTTGTTTTATATTCTAGTCCTACAATTAAAATTTAACAAAAAATAACCCAATTGAAAAATCAACAATAGCAACATAACAGGGTTTTTGTTGTTGTTGTTTGTTTGTTTTGATTAGGAAAAAAGGAGGCTTTGTGAGGAGGCAGGAAGGAAGGCGTCTCCATGCCACCTTGAGCCCCTCATCACGGCACTTGGATACTTGTAAAAGAGCCTCGAGCAGGAACTCATCTTGAGTTGCAGCTGCTCAAAGCCTCTGCGAATTTAACCTGGAGGAGGTATGGGTAACGTAACAGAGAAATAAGTACTCTTGGGGGCAAAGCTTAACAACAAAAAGTTTTAGGGAGCAGGGTGATCCAGAAATGGACACCCCAAATATAAAAAATAGCAAACGGCATTTACATCTTCACAATGAGGGTTACCTAACCCTAAAATGAAATCTTTGAGAGCCATTAGAAGCTGAGCTTATTTTAGAATTTGGGTACCTTTACATTCCAGCTTGTTGAACAAACAAGATGATTCAGAAAACATCTTGCATGGAGGCTTAAACAGCTAACATGGCCATTTTCACAGAGGGTTCTATGGATAAAGAATGGGACAAAGAGGGATATAATGGAGGAGAGAGTAGAACAAAGAGAAACTGGGTAAAATGAGAAGTCACATGTGAAGAGATTGAGAGAGGAAAGAAACAACTGAGAGAAAACAGAAAGAAAATAAAACTAGCAGAGGAAGTCAGATTTTACTAACATGTCATCCATGCCTAGAACTACAAATCTAGGGGTATAATATGTAGAAAAATGAGAACAGATTTTTTTTTTCTTAATGGCCTAAGAAGGACTGAAGAAACATTTACAAAATATTTATTGAGGTTGCTCCAGCAGCATACAGACATCCACTTCTGGCTGGGTTCTTCCCTGCCATAATTTACTTCCCGTGGGGCAATGAAGGAGGAGGCACTGCAGCAGCCTAGCTCTGTCCTTACAGGTGTTCATTTGCTCCCAGATATGGTGCCCTAGAGGAGCAAGGTCAGCAGGCAGGAAGTGAGGTCAGTGTCAGCTTTCCCGTGCCAGGAACAGAAACTGTAGGTACATTGGAGGGTTCCTGCTGGTCAACCCTGAAGCTGCTCATTGAACCGGTCAAAAGGCTAGTCCAGAGTAATAGCTCTCAATCACTCTCTTGGAATTTTGATACCATTAACCCCTTTTGGTGGTAAGAAGCTGGAGAGAAACAAAGATTAAAAGTAAAAAAAAAAAAACATAATTTTTACATAATCTTTTTCTCTTTTAAACCAAATTTAGTATAATGTACTATGAGCCATTCAGAATTCTTTTCTTAATTCTCCCAAGTTAAGGATCTGGTTTATTGGCAAAAAGATAGTTCCAAAAGTGAAACTGGACAGTTTCTTAAAAACTACATTTTCAAGGTTAATGCTGTGGTGTATGCCTTAGCCTTTTTGGACACTCAGTTGAGAACTAATCAGTGGATCTGTTTGTATCTAGGAAACCGAGAAGGAAAACAATCAGCTCCCACTCTCCCCTCTGGGCTGGTGGAGTAAGCTGTAATAAGGAAGCACAAGAACACACTGGGATCCGCAAGCCTGAACACACAGGTTAACACTGCCTGGCTGACCTAACTCACAGGTGTGTGGTTGCCAGGTAACGTTGGAGCCTCAGGGCCCTTTAAGAAGCCCTGCAGTTGGGCTTGGAGAGGTGTGGGCAGGGCCTGGGGCAATTGTGGGGAGCAGGGCAAAGGAAGTCAATCTCAGGGCAGCTGGCAGGGCAACTGCTCCTCACCTGTGTGGCAAGTGGAAACAAGCCTGGTTCAGCTGCAAACGGCTCATCTTCTTTCTCAACTGTAGGTGCTGTGAAAGGGCTCTGATTAGCAGTGATTGTGCAGAAAGGAGGAAATAAAGGCCATGCTGTGCATTATATAAAGCACACCATTTTTCTTTATATATTTAAAACACAACTCCTGCCCTTTATGAAGTTGTATTCCAAAAATTCCTCTCAATCTTGGGCAGATTTATTGAGCACATTTTCACATGTGTGAAGGGCAAAATGATTTTGGAAAGAGCCGCTGATTGGTCGAAAACACCTGATTCTAGTTACAAATGTGCAACTTTATCTCCAGTGTTAGCCTGGAGTCACCCCATCACTTGAGATTCACATGAAATTTGTTCAAATCCCTTTGTGGGAAGCCCAGCATTCCTCTCAATTTCTTTGTGAATTCATGAGGATTTAGTTCTCCTTACCTTTGATAACCCCTAGCTCCTCCTTCTATAGATTTAATTCAGATCATGAGTCACATGGTCCCTTTCATATTATCTACATATAGAGCCTGCCATTTCCTAAACCATTTATCTGGCAAATTCATAAATCATGAACACCTTGTTCCCAAATAATGCCAGACGTATAAAAACCTGCTTTGCCTAAGCTGATGTTGATTTGTTTTTTAGTGGGTAATAGTAGTTACTGCTCAATTTGTGTACTCTCAGGGGTCTGTGTTTCATTCCACGTGAGCAAGAAAGCTTTACGTGGATGCAGAGGTGCAGTGGGACCATGTATGGCAAAATAGGTGGTAGTCCTGGCCTGGAATGCATTTACAAAGACAGCTGCAATGTTGAAGAGCCAGCGTCTTTCAGAGTCTGCACTGGTGGGTCAGCTAGGTTCAGAGAATCGTGAATATGGAGTCAGCTGGCTTCTCCTGATCCCCTCACCAGCTATGTCTTTCCCATGCATAGAGTCTTACTTTTCCCCCTTGACATATTTATCTGTTAATGGATCTCTTTAGGGTGAAAAAAAGATGAATTACCTAATAAGGCCACAGGAAAACTAAGAGCTCAAGGGTGAAGGAGAGGCAGCCTGGCTGCTTTGTCACCACCTGGAATCAGGTAGGCAAATGGAGAGATCACATAGGCCAGCTTTCCCAACCCTGGGGCTATCATTCTGCTTCCTACGTTTGAGTCATTGTGAGAAGAGAAAGATTTATAGGCATTATTTCAACACTTACTCAGCAAATGTTTATTGAACACCTACTCTATTGTGAGCTCTGCCGTGTATTCAGAAATCAGGGCTGCAAACAAGTCATTCTTTCTCACTCTTTTCAAACACTGCTCTTTTTAACTGCCTCTAGACCACATCCTAAGTATCAATCCATGTATTGATTGAATGTTTGCATGTGTAAAGGCTCTTACAGGGCTGACATGGTCAATATTTGCAAAATCGAAGACTTGGAAATTTGGAGGAAGCTTATTCTCTGTAGGGGTGTGTACTTTCATGTACTTTATATTATAGCGCAGCCCAGGTTAAGTTCTGCTTTAAAAAAAGCAGAACACATTAATATACAAACATCACTCAAGACTGGGGAAAAGACGATAACCAGGCATTTCTCAGAATAAATCTAACCTACTGCCCTGGATTTAGATACCACACAATCTCAGCATCACATGTGTATTTGAAAGGATGTCTTTTTAAAGTAATTGTAAATATTGGCATCATAATGTTAATAGTTCAGTAGATGACATTTGTCCTACTTGGTCACAACTGTTTTCAAGGTCTAAAATATGGATAGAGACACCTAGTTCACTAGAGAGATTCCATATCTGCCAGGTGAAAATGTGGCCCTTGGTTACATTCATAACCCATGATATTATATCTCAAATGTATGAAAAAGAAAAATACAACCTTTGTAAAGCCTTTGGCCCCTATCCAGAGGTTCATATAATGCCAAAGATGAGGGTTTGGGAGAACTGTTTCTTTTTCAGCTCTCTTCACAAGCACGCATTATCCCATTCAAATGAGAACACATGGTTTCAAGTGCAACTCACAGAGTTTGGTGGTCTCCCAGAAAGAAACTTGCCAGGCTGACTCCAGAGCAGTGTTACTCAACTTGTCAAATCAAACACTCCTGCAAAGCTTCTTCATTCTATCTTCTAGAGAAGCCTGGCCAGCCAAGTCTCTGTTGATCAGCTGTAGGCTCTCTGTTATGAAGTCACTATGTATATGGTTTATCAAACTCCTTATAGCTCCCTCTGCCAAAATGCTGGAAATTCTAATGTGCTTTTTCTTACTGGAGGAGCTGTGATCTAGTCTCCTCTGGACAGTCCCACTTCACTCTTGTCGTCTTAGTGTAACTATTACTAGTGTGTGCCCTTCTACTCTCAGATGTGTCCTAGTTTGAATGACAAAGCATATGGTCGTCTTATCTTTACCTTGGATTTGAATCTCGCACCAGTCAAGACTAACCAGCATCATTCCAACTTTGTCTCTGTATAGCTATATGAACTTGGATAAATTATCAAGTGTTCCTTTTGTTTAGCATGTTCATTAAAATAATGGGGTTATATAAATGGATATCTACTCCCTCCCTAGTACTGAGACAGTAAGTGTTAGTCATATCAATCATATTACTGGGATAGCCATTTGGGGAGCCCACTTTTTTCTCAGAGTGAGGTGTGGGAGCTAGATGTTAAAGGATCTTTTATAATCAATACTTGATGGAATATCCTTTAGGCCATTCTAAGAAGTTTGATCTTTATGCTAGGCAAAAGAGAATGACAAATCTGTCAATATGTAAATAATGTGACAAATATTTATTTGAAGAAAGCATATTGTAATAAACCAGGTGAAAACAACTGGGAACACTGACAAAATCTTTGAAGGGATATACCTCTGTATCTGGGAAGTCCTGAAAGTAACATCTTTCTGAGTTCAAATGAGAGAAGATTTCAGTCAGCTTCCTATCTCCTCTGCTCAAATGTCCCAAATCTAGGTCACTGGTGTAGTCTTTCCTTGCTTCTCATCTTTCAATACTGTTTCATGAGTGCTAAAAAAAAAAAAAGCACTGCAGGATCCCAGGGCAGGATGTCTTTCAGTGATGAATCAAGTGATCCCCATGTGCTAGTTTATAAATTGTTAACTGCTTTGGGATTCATAGAGATGAAAGATGCTTTATTTATTGTCCTTCGAGATGAAAGATGCATAATTTATAACACTAGGATTACTATTTTATTTACTCTTGCAATTCTGAAACCACATTCTTTTCTAGTGATGAAATTGCAGAATCTCTATTAATAATTTGTGGGCAAGTACCTTATTAAAAGCTTAGATATTAGAGAGTATGATATGCAAAAGTGGGTGTTGTATGATGGAAGTAGTATGATTCTTTTGTTGTTACACAAAGGCTTTATTCTTTTGCTCATGAGCATTAGTGAGGTATTAAATGTGTGTGCATGATATAAAGATGTTGGCTCTGATGTGTGTTCATGCAGGCTTATGATAACATAATTAGGTACATTCTACAAAAGTATCCTAAAATATCATAGTTGAGGATTTTGCAGTCTTCTCTTTCAGTGGGCCTACGACCTTTGTGTTGCATTATTGCATGCTTGCAGGAAAATATGTTACCAGCATCCAAAAAGAGCAACAACTCTGTGTTTAGGCAAATGTTACCTTACTGGTTGATAGAACCTTTAGAATTTCCTTGTCTGGAAATCTTCACTTTGCAGCTTTGTAGAAATAGCTAATTTTATTTGTCTCCTTGCTTGGTTTCAACTAAAAGTTGTGGCTCACCTCTTGTCAACAAGGTTGGGGACAATTTTGTTCTTTCTTTCTTTGTATTTGTCCTACTTCATCTCTGTGTCAGATGGACTGTGGGATGCCATGGACTGTGTGAACTGGCTGAGTCAGGAATGTCAGAGTTGCTCTCCATTCTATTATTTCACCAATCCACTTTTTCTTTTGTGAAGCTGATGTCACCTACTCAGCATTTTAGGGCACATTGACAGTGCAACTTTTGGAAATAAGAGAGCAGGATCAGCGTAGCTATTAGCTTCTTCTTTTTCCTGCTATTAATTTCTACCAGAGGAAACGTGCTTACCCTTAGACTGTTGGCCAAAGACCAATCTTAGAGAAGGAAAGTGATCTATAGACAAATGGTTCCAGAGGCTGTAGGATGTCACTGCACAAAGCGTCTAGCAGGAACTACTAGTGTCCAGAGAAGCAGATGAACCAAATCCAGAATTTTCCATTTTCTTAAAATGATCTTACCAATTGGTTGCATACTTTTATTTTGTTGGTGTTGTGTACTGGTTTGTTAAGATTTTAAATTCACTTGCTCATGACTTAAGTGAAGTTGTTTTGATTGAAGGGTGAATTTGTTTATAATGGAGAGGCTGTATTAGGATGACATCATCAAAATTGTTGTGCTACTGAGTGCTTATCAATTTGAATAGGTGGAAGCATGGCTATGATGTAATGGACATTTACACTTTAAGAACCAATGATCTGCGAGGACTTACAGAGAATGTTTAGCTTGGGCAAGTCTACTCTTTACTCATCTAAGTAGCCCTCCAAAGACCTTGGGACCTTGGATCCCTCTGTGGCTGCTCTTCACCAGCTGTGTTAAAACCTTGCAGCAGCCCCTTGAGGAGATCACGTTGCCTGCCAACACCAGCACCTTCATTCTGTAAGCATTGTGCCCCCGCACCAAGGGATTTTTGATAGCACTGGCAGCTGATGTCAGATCTTAGTTGGCTAAGCCACCTGTTCTGAGAACCAGCTTGTAGAAAGGTACAGCTCAACTTAATTTAGACTTTACTTTTTTTATCTCTTTTGTCTGGGACAATAGTGTAATTAATCTATCATTGGTTTGGAGTATATTATTTCTTCACTGGCTTATTAAAAGATACTATCCTGCATGCTGTTGGCTTATGAAATGTTATTATTCTAAATTATAATTCTGAAGTGAACCTATGATAAAGAAATTATTGGTAAAGACAATCTCAATCTCTGAGCATAATATTATCATAAACAAAAAAGATTAGGATGTGTATTAGCTTTCTTAGAGTCACTTTGGAATTTCTATAAATGTTCTGTTGCAAATATTGAAAGTATTTCTAAAAACTGTAATTCCTCTGACTTCCACCTCCAGCGTGGAAAAATGTGACTTAAAAAAAAATTATTCTGCTTGAGAGTAGATGCAAATGAAATGAAGCTAAGAGAACTAATACCTAGGTTTATGTATATGGACAATCCTGGCATAAGCTAAAGAGGACTAGCCATTATGTCTTCTCTGAGGAAAGAAGTAGACTTCAACTAAAGTGAGGAACTAGGATTAGGTCTGAGGATGTCCTTTATATCTGAGTCAGTCTGTGATGGTGGCTGAGTTTTATAGAACATGTTTTTCTGGATGCCTGTTGCTCTCGTTGCCAGTGCTCTGGAGGTTATAGTTGGTTGGGCAAAGAACAGAGATATTCACCAACCCATAATGTCTTAAAGAATATAGTCCTCGGGGCATTCAAACATGTTACTTTTCAGATCAGAAAGTAAGTATAATGTCCCCTGAAGTCACTTGGCTGGTACCACAACAAGAATCCCAGTTTCTAAGCAGTAGTGCTGAAGTGTTTTCTGTTCAGCAGACTCTGGGTGGTTCTCAGGAGCAAGAGATCAAGCTAAAGAATTATGGAGATTTCATCTTGCTCTGGATAGTTGAAACTAAAAAAGTAGTATATATTTGCAAAAACATGAAATCATATGTATTATATCAAAATGGAAATTACTTTTGAATTTCTTCAAAATATGTATGACATAAAATTGTTTACATTTTTCCCCTTGAGATTTAAAAAAAATTTACCTAGTGATGCATGGTAATCTTTGTTTTCCCTCCTTTTTATAATTATTACTATTATTGCATTAAATTTGCCTCTGGATTATACAGTGTTGTATGTTTCTTTGGAAACTTTCTATAGTTGTTCAGAATGGCACTAAGTCACATTATATATTATTAAACCTGTATGAGATACATTCGTGTTTTATCATTTGTGATAATGTTTTATTTCATGGAGGTCAATTCTAACTTTAGAAATTAAGTGCTCACTCAAGAAGTCACCTCAAGAAGTGTAAACACTTTGTTCGGTAAGAGAGGACATATGCTCAGTCATGCTTCCTCAGAGACCTATTAGCCATTTCAGGAATAAAGAGCCATGCTTTGTTTTCTTTTAATCCCTGCAGAGTATAAACAATGCATACCTGTGCCCCACCCTCCCACACTCTGATTATCTGAGGGGCTTGGCTTTAGAAATGATGGAATCCCAAAACAATTAGAACCAACAGGATTATAGGACCCATGTGGCCTAATCTCTTCATTTTACAGGTTAAAAAATTATAGGCCCAGAGAAATAAGGTGACTTGTCCAAGGTCATCTAGCCATTTAAAGGAAGAAACAAGGCTTGAAACCTGTTTCTGGTTGTCTTTATTAGTCATTTTTTAGTCATGCAATTTTTTAAAAAGCATGTTCTCTTTATACCACCAGTTCTGGAGAGTAGAAAAAATACTTTTGCCATTAGGCAGAAGCAAATCTGAGGCACTATGAGGTCAGTGGACTCAAGGTCAACAGATACCCAGTAGCAGAAAGTGTAATAATGATGTATATACAATAATGTATATACAAACTATAATAATAATGTATCTATAATACAGTGAGGGAAGCCTGTATGAAAATCATCTTTAATACATTTGGACTGCAAGTGTGGGTTTTTAGGACTGCCACAGATTACTAATGATTGTATTCCTTCTGTATGCTGTGGCTTTGACCCTAAGGCCATATTGTAAACTGAGGTGTGCGAACGCTACATCAAATGAAAAGAGGTGAGCGTGCAATTTCCGCTTGTCTCTAGAAGGCCTCCAAGAACTGATCATTACCTACAATAGGGAAGATAATATCTTTCCTTTTCTTTTCTGAACTGTCTGCTTGCTTATTGCTATAATTTTACAGCTTTTACTTGGCAGCTCTGATAAAACAAGAGAGAAGCAGACACAAGATCTGCTTGTTTGGAACAGTTGCTCTCCCTTGTCCAGACAACCGTTATAAATGCTAAGCATGAACAAAGGAAAAGATTACATGAAAAAAGGATCACTTGTGATGTTGGGAACTAAGAACTTACAAATTGCTTGGTGTTTCTCTTGAACACAAAGCTATTGCTGTGATGTGTCTGCTCTGTCTGGCTGTGTGTCTAAAATAATTTCCTCGGGATGACCTTTGTTTTCAGTGCAAAGCCCCACAGTGTTGTGTCAGAGGCTGCAGAAGCCAGTGGTATATTTTAGCACCCCCCGGAAGGCAGAGACTAACTTTTCAAGCTTCTAAAAGTCATGTTTACTCTTGTTGTCTCTGCTTTCATTTAATGCGTACTGATGACGTATGGCCAAAGTGGGAATTGTGACAAACCCTAGTTAATTTTATTAGTTATTTATCAATAATATTTGTTGAGTTGTCTATAATAAACCAACCAGTTCACATGACTTCCTTCCTTCCTTCCTTCCTCCTCCCTTCTCTTTCTTCTTTCTTTTATTAAAAGCTCACAATTCTGGAACACATATTATTGCTCCCACTTAAACAAAGGCTCAGAAAGATGGCTTGGTCACATTAACCCAGATAGAGTTATATCAGATAGAAGATAACTGTTAATCCAGTGGCTCTGAATAATTATTAATAGATCTTCATTGTAATCTCCATACCAAATTTGCTCAATACATTATATGATCACCCCAATCAATTAGCACCTGAATTGACATGAAGCAAAATTGCAAAGTGGGAGGAGTTTGCTTTGGATCTTGTTTTTTTGCATCATCTATCAGAACATTTCCATTCCTCCCTCCTAGCAACATATTTTCCCATTCCCTGGGTCTTTTAACCTGTGTGCTATTCTCATTCTGCCTCAGCTGGTTGTTAACTGGTTGCTGTTAAATGTTGGTGCCCTTATATTCCTATTGGCCTTCTCCATCCACAAACCAGCCAAGGGCTCCCAACCATTTTGCTCTGCACCTGTCAGTGTAGCCACTGCCTCCACCTTTGCAAATGACATGAAAGCTTCTGGCAGGAAGCAATTATTAAGATGCTGTCTTGTCATTGTGTTATCACACAATTTCTTCTCTGTGCTTCCACAAAACTTTGTATATGGCTTTCCCTCTATGGTTTATATCATTGTATAGTTATTCTTGCTTATATTTCTATCTTTCTTGCAATATTACGAAATTGTGAAGAGCCAGGACAGTATTTTGTTAATACATTCTCAGTACCTAGCATTGCACCTGGAATAAGATAGTCAATGAAGACTTGACAAATAGAGACGTCTGTGTGTTTTCTGATGCTTTCCCTTGCTTTCTCAATTCCTGTAACTTTCTGATTGCTGGCTCTTTTCCAGAACTTTTGGTCATCAATTTTGTTTTTCTTCCCAACTTCTGAGTGTTCCCTGACTCCCTACTATATGTTCAGACGTTTGTTTTACTGCATTTCCTAGTATTTATATTGTTATGGTGTTTGCGTTTTTTTCTTAGCTTGAAGCAACAGTGTAACCTGACTTTGCAGCAGTTGTACCTACAATTTACTTGAAATAAGCATAGCTTGCTTGTTTGGCTAGCTTTGATTTCTGGTATCTGCTCAAATGTTAATCACTTTTTTTTTTCTGTTTGTAGGATCTGATCTTGGAATTGGAAGAAAGGGTTATACCCTAACTCCATATCTTCTTAGCTGCATGACTGGTAACTTAGCCTTTCTGAGCTCATATTCCACATCTGTAAAAAAATAGTTAATAACAAGAATAGATAAGGTAATATATATAGAAGAACTTTGCAAATCAGCACTAAGTTGCTTCTGCCACATCCAAAATTATTGGGCTATCACTGCTTTACACCAATTAAAAGGAAGTTCTTACACACAGAAAATCCTCCTCAAACCATAGTAACAACCTCTCCTAAGGCAGGGAGAGAGAGCATTAAGACTTGGCATATCACCTTGGGAAGAGAGCCAGCTCTGGACTAGATCATGTTTGGAACCAGTGGGAACTGCTGTTTTATAGTTTGCTAAATTTAGATATGTGAGACACATTGAATTAAAGGTTGAATGTTCTTCAGACTTAGTGTTTGGAAATTATTTTAAAGTCAGTTTTTCAAGATTTGAAGCAATTCTGAATGTTTAAACCTGACAATATATTTGTTACAAGATATAGTGAGTGCAAAAATTACAAACTCTAGGTTGTCTCACACATTAATGTTGTCTTAAATAACCTTTAGAAACAAGTTAGAAAATAGACATGGATGGGAACCTAAGGAAAAGTCAGACACACCCATGCCTGTCTTCAATAAAGTCTTCATATTAAAATTTCAGATGAACAGTCCTAAAAACCTTAAAGAATTCTGTCAAATGGAATATGAAAATATTTTCTAAATTTACGTATTTTATACTCAAAATAATCCAATCTTATTTCTGTTTTGTAAAATAGAGAGCTGACATCATTATATTCTTTATAAAAGAAGAATTTTACTTTAAAGAATATTATTCTTTGTTACTTTGTGGGAGGACATCAGATGTGGTCAAGGGAGTTGCTTATAGGAGATATTACATAAATGAAAATGTCTGATACTGCCAAGCATAACTGGGGATCTCAAGATGCTGTATTTATACTAACTTAAAGAGTTTTCATTTGTCTCTAATTTTTATGTTTCGAAACTCTTTTGAATGTTGATCTTTAAAATATGCATTTGAAATGCACTCTAAACTAAAGTGGTGGTCTAAAGGTTTTGAAATTTGGGGGTGACAGTGGTTGTGTTATAAATGCCTCATGAGGTACAGATGTGAATAATACCTTTTGCTCTGCTGTACTACTTTATAAATCAAAACCCTTCCTCATTATCACAGTGCATTGCTTCGGGCTGGCTAAGTCACAGATGAAAACCTTTGAAGAGCTGTGTAATGTTTGGAACACACTCCACTGGAGATATCTGGGTTTCTGGAAGCCCCGTGCTCTGTTCAAAATGGTCAAAGGGAGTTAGAGACTCATCAAGCTGACTGTGGTGCCTACAATTTTGAGGATATTTCAAATACTTATTTTTAACCTGGGCTTCAGCTAGTTCTCATGCTATTCATATCCTTTTAGCTGTAAACCAGTTAAGCATGATTGATGAAAAAGAACTATACAAATGAGGAATTCTATACTGGAAGATATAATGTGCTGTCAGGAGCTGGCAAACTTTTTCTATAAAGGGCTAGATAAGAAATAAATTTGACTGTAAAGCCCACATGACCTCTGCTGCAAGTGCTTCCTTTGGCTGTTGCACCGTGAGAGCAGGCTCAGGCAGCACGCAAACAAATAAGCACATCTGCGTTCCAATAAAACTTTATGAAAAGAGGCAATAGGGTGGATTTGGACTATGGATTATAATTTTTCACACCTGTTCTAAGCTGTAGCTTTGTCATTACATAAAACACTTTAACCTATTGTCTCCATGAAGAGGAAGGATTCAGACCAACACAGAAAAATTACTGAGACACTAATAATCATTAAAACTCAAGATAAGAAGGGCTCAGACATATTGCTGTAGCAGACATATATCTTTCTCTACTTTGGCAGAGAGAAATGACTTTCTTTCAAATCCTATAGGCTTTATTCAGAGCAAATAAACAGCTGAGGTGAGAAATTGAACTCTCTCTTTCTTGGGTGAGTCTCAGAGCTTGTCCTCTGAATGTAGTTACTGAATAGTTGACTGTATGTGGATAGGTTGTGTATGACCCAAACAGAGACTGGAGTCTAAATCCAGGAAAAAGCAGTCAGGTTCTAGAACTGAGGCATCACAGTGCCAAGTAGGAGCTGACTCACACTGTCCATCTCCCCTCCTTTTCCTATGGCTTAAATTGAACAATTTTCCTATTTGTTTCCACATCCAGAAAAGAAAGTGGGGGTGGGGTGGAACTAAAGCAAGCAAAGAGGCCTTGGAAGAATAGAGTGAAGTGGCAGAAAGGATACAAAGAAGTAAACAGACAATTTGAGAGAAATCTGGCTCTAAAGAATTTTAAATGTTGATAAGTGGAACTATCCTTGGCCCTGTCAGTCTTGACTCCTCTCACTCTACCCCACCACTTCCAGGGCCCAGGGCATCAGTGCCACTCCATGGGCCGCAAACCTTCACCCTGCCTTCGATGGGGTTTACGTCTCCAGGCCTCTCTTTCCCCTCTTTTCTCTCATCAAACTTTTCAGATGGTTTTACATAGCTTCTAAGAGGAAGGGCAATTTTTATACTGATGTGGGAATAATTGATAGCCCCAAATTAATCTGTAATTTACAACATTCTGGAAGTATAGGGTGTTACTTTTAAGCAGAGAGAAATTCCATGGTATCCCTTAAATGACACCAAGGAAGCCATAGTTGACTCAGCTTTCTAATCAGGAACAAAACAGAAATTGGGAAACTAATGTATTCTGAGAGTATTCTCAAGATTTTGAAGGTCACCCTCCATTTTAGTATTCAAATATGGTGATGAGACTCCACCCCATATCAGTATGAACATAGTCTTGTGTTTCTTATGGATTTCAAGGGGATGGAGATCTCTTGGCTGGAAATTGCACAGTCATTTCCTTCTTAGGCATCACTTGCAGTACATAGAGATTTCTCCTCTCTCTCAGGCCCACTCTTCCCCACACGGACATCACCCCAGTTTTCTTACTCCCTCATGAATAATAATAGTGGTGGTCTTGTGTACAGCAGGTATGTTCCAAAGATTTGAAGTAATGTTGGGAAATTATATATATAGCACAGTGTAGACATCAGTTTAAATTTAATATTAGATATTACAGTCTCAAAAATTCATGAGTCATGTCTGAAAATAGGATGTTAGCTTCCTCTCTGCTTAGGGCCCCTACCTTGGTGCTAGGGCTTTCTCTCCCTACGCTCTTTCTCAGCTCATTCTCACACGTCCCATTATTTATTTGCATCCTGTGTCCTTTATCCTGTTTTTATATAATATTTTTCACTATTCTTTGCAGAAAAAAATGTTTCTAAAACCTCTTCTAAAAGTGGAGAGGGGCCTTAACATTCACACTTACACACAAAAAGATCATCAAAGTAATTTCTTAGACATAGAATCTTCTCTCAAATATGAATAATACCATAACCCTAGACTGAAGAAGCAGATGCAGTTGGTTCTTGTATTATAACAATTTTTCTTCTGCTGTATTTAATTATTGATTATCCAGTAATCTCCTAATTGCAAATGCAATCAATTTTTTTTCAGTTGTACTTCTTGAAATCTTTAGCACATTGTACATTGAACAGTTTCTACTCTCTCCTTCTTGAAGTTCTTTCATACTTTGGCTTCCATAACATTGTGCTTGCTTGGTTATTTTAATTCATTGAACATTTCTTTTCTATTTTGTTCCTTGGTTCTTTTTTATAGTAACAAAGCCCAAGAATTGTAGGTTAAAACACCAGCTGTGATCTGGAGGTGTAAGGGAAGTTCACAGTAACCATCAGAGGGGGTTCCAGAAGCCAACAGGCAAAATGATGACATTTATCCATTCATTTCTGACCATTCCCACACTTATTGAGAATACACTACTAAGTGTACAGGCATACCTCAGAGATATTGTGGGCTCTATTCCACTACTGCAGTAAAGTGAATATTGTGATAAAATGAGTCAAAATTTTTTTGATTTCCTGATGCATTTAAAGTTATGTTTACACTGTGCTGCAGAACTTAAGTGTGCAATATCATTGTTTTTTAAAAGAAACACTGTACATACCTTAATTAAAAACAGTTTATTGCTAAACACAGCTAACTATTAACTGAGCCTTCAGCAAATCATAATCTTTTGGCCAGTGCAAGGTCTTGCCTCAATGTTGATGAAAATCCAATATCTGTAAAGTATTAAAGTGAAACACAATAAGACAAGTATGCCTGTATATTTGGCTATTTGTTTTACTTTAAAATAATAGGCTCTAGTAACCCCTTTCATGATTTATCTCCTCTTTGCTTGCCTCTTTGCCAGTGGTATAAAACATTCAGACTCTCAAGCTGGAAATATTGCATCATCATTTTACATTTGTCTCTATTGAACCTGAGATTTAGATGACAACTAGGTCTTTATGACATTTTCATTCCCAGCACCTCTCACTTCTGTCTTTTCTCTTATATTCATTGTCAGCACACTAGTCCGGTCCCGTATTACTTTCAAATTCTCCAGTTACCCATGGAGACACAAAAAAATTTTTCTATTCCTCCACTAGTGAATAAATTCTTAAAACTCAGTGAACATAGTATTTTTAATGCAAAATTATAATATTATATAAGCATTCTGTTAAATTCAATACAATCTAAATAGTGTTTTAGATTAGTTCTAAATCTAATAAGTGTTTTTAATGGGATAAAGTAGGATTTATCTGAACTCCTCTCTCAGCTAATTGGCTAGCCTAGTTGTATGCTGGCTGGTCTTCACACAATCCTAATGTAAAAGTGGACAGGAATGACTCAGCTGCCAGGCATAGAACAATTAAAAAAAAAAAAAAAACAATGTGGGGCTTTGGGTGAACACAAGCTATGAAACCTGCCTGGTGTGGGAGGAGGTCCAGCAGGAGCACATGGCAGCAGGTGGCCTGCTGCTTAAAGTCACACACACCCATGTGCATGATGTGCTTTGGTATCGAGGAACAGAGACGCAAGTCCCTTTATTTGTGTTTGTTTTTTGTTTGTTATACGTCACTTTGAAAATGTTTTTTGTTTGTTTGTTTTTGCAAGTCACTTAAAAAAATGTTTTCACACATCTGACCTGGAACTGAAATCAGAAATTCCCCAGATATATGGTAGTTTTAGGGTCTCATCTTGTTATTTCTCTCACTGTTTATTATATTAATAATTTATAAGCACTTAAGCCATTCACTGTTCAGTCAATGAAAATTAAACAATAAATAAGATAGTCAAAGCCTTTTCTCTCTTGGAATTGGTATTCTGGTAGGAGAAAGTAGATTATAAAATAGGAAATAACCTAATGGCAGAGAAGGGGAACACAATAAAGGAATAAAACTGGCCAATGGGCCAGAGAATGACTCAAAGGATTTTAATGTAGAGTGGATGGTTAGGGAAAAAGTACCTTTTAAACAGAATCCTGAACAATTAGAAGAATGAGCCAACCATGCAAGAAGTTTATTCCAGCTGGAAGTAATAGGAAGCACAACAGTCCAGGACAAGGGGAAGGATAGCAACAACAAAAGTGAAGTCAGAAAATGTCAATAGGCAGAGATGAGATGTGAGAGATGTCCTGGAGCTTTTTGGCAGGACAGTGATGTGTGCATTGAACTTTCAGTGGGAGACCATCAGTGGGCTGTAAGGACAAAACTAACATTCTAATGCTCTTACCTCCCTTTATGGCTCATACAGGTACTCTGACAGCAGTTCTGCTCCTTGCTGCTTTCTTCTTTATTTCCTTCTTCTTTGAGAATAGCCATATTCTCCTCTCAAAATTCCAAAGAAAACCAATTGATAAGGTGATTAATTACTTTTAATCAGGCTACCTTATGAGTTATTTGGTGAACAATGGATGGGCCATTCTTGGTTCAGCAATGAAATTTTGGTACAATCAATGTTCACACCTGCACAAAGGGACAGTTGCTTCTATGAGCTGGGAGCTCAGAACAGGAACATTTTATTTAAAGTAGAAGGAAGGTCAGGAACAGAAGACTGATTTGTCCAATTTGCGCCTTCTGCGTGCTTAAAAAACAGCAAACTAATTAAAATATTTGAAGTAAAATGCATTCATATTATTATGTATTATATAATTATATACTTACAGTATATAATTATAACATATGTCATAATTATATATGAATTGTATATAATTATTATATATAATATAATTAGATAATATTAACTATGAAAGACTGAAAAATATATTCACTTGGAAAATTGGGATGATGGGCTATGTTAAATCAGACTCAGTTTTCTTGGCCCCAGAGGCGTGTCTGGCAATATGGCTAGAAGAGGTTAGCACATGGTCTGTGACCCTAGATGGAGATGTCTTTGTGCATCTTCTCGGCAGCTTTGCAGGTCATCTGCCGTATACATCTGGTGTGTTACTGTGAAATGTTGCACTCAGAGCATCCAAAACACCTGTTACTTGTTACTTTCCTTGCTGAGAAACAAATAGTTTAAATTTTATCTTACCCACCTTTTTTTTTTTTTTTTTTTTTGAGTAGTCTTAGAGATCCTTAATCGATCTACTCAGTTACAGGTTAATCTGATAACCATGGACTAAGATCGTGGCAAAGTCCAGGAATAGAACCTGGGTCTTCCATTTTCTAATTCAATGGTTTTTATAATTGTGTCTGGAGATGTGGGTGTGAGGGGGAACATAAAATAATGAAACATATGCAAGAACTGAAATGCAGGGATTGACTTTGGTTGGGGAGAGACAGTGGTGGGAATAATTAAGGGAAACACAGCACATTGAGGAAAAGGGACAATGGGATGGGAAATAGAAGAAGTGAGTATAACAATAGGAAAGTATCCAATAAAGGAAAACGGACAATGAAATTTCTGGATCACGTGGCACTTGTAATTTTAATTTTTGAGGAAAGTCCATGCTGTTTTTCATCGTGGCTGCACCAGTCTGCATTCCCACCGAAAGTGCACAAGGGTTCTCCTTTGACCACATCCTCTCCAACACTTGTCTGTTCATTTATTAATGATAACCATTCTGACGAGTGTGAGGTGATATCTCATTTTGGTTTTAACTTGCCCTTTTCTGATGACCAAAGACATTGAGCATATTTTCATAAGTCTATTGCCCATCTGTATGTCCTCTTTTGATAAATATCTATTCAGGCTCTCTGCTTGTTTTTTTTTTTAACCAGATAGTTTGTTTTGTTTTTTTAACCAGATAAGTTGTATGTATTCCTTATATATTTTGGATATTAACCCATTATCAGATGTATCATTGGAGAATAATATATGATTTTACTTATATATGGAACCTAAGAAACAAAGTAAAGAAACAAACCAAACAGAAACAAACTTACAGATACACAGAAAAGAATTGTTGGTCTATTGAAGGAAGGGTAGTTGCAGGGAAGGACGAAAAAGGTGAAGCGATTAAGAAGTACAAATTGCAAGTTACAAAAACAGTAATGGAAATGTAAAGTACAACATAGGGAATATAGTCAATAATATTATAATAACAATATATGGCATCGGACAGGTACTAGACTTACTGGGCTGACCATACTGTAAGCTACATAAGTGTCTAATCACTATATTGTTCACCTGAAATGAATATAATATTGTATGTCAACTGTAACTGAAAAATTAAAAAGTTAAATTAAATTAAAAAAAATAGACAATGTGATTCATACACCATTCTGAAGTCAATGAATTCCCTTCAGGTCTTATGATCATTTTTCACATGGGAATATTTTAATTGGTTTAATTTCTTTGAAGAGTTTTTGTCATGGAACTAGAAAGTAATCAAGGATTTTCTGGACTGTGGTTCCATATCTGATTTAAATGGCATGACTTGACTCATCTGTAATTGCCTGATGGTTTCCCAGAGATGGCAGGTGTAGGGTAAAGCAGGCTTATTGACCAGGAGAGCTGTATACCCCTTGAGTCAGAAACTGTGTCAGCCCTGTGGGATGATCAGAGGTTAGCACAGGCCAGCGGGCTTCTTTTCCTTCTTTCTGCTGTGATTTATGCATTTCTTCCTATAGGGCTTCTCTGTGGGAACAAAAGAAGCAAAATCCTTAGTGTGCTTGTTCTCTGTAAAAAGTGATCTATTGTGTTTAAGACAACATATGCTGCTATAGGCATGGGCTGAAAAACTTTTTCTGAAAAGGTCCAGGTAGTAAATATTTTTGACTTTGCAGACCATTCTTACAGAGGAAAAATAGTTATTGCTTTGGGAATACTGAACCCTAGTTTTCACTTATTTTCCCCAAATGCAGTGCTTGATACAGCCTGGTCCACGGACGGGGTTCTGCCATCTGTCAGATTCTTCCTTTCCATAGAAAGTCACAGGCTTCATTCTCTAGGATGAAAAAGGCACAGGCTTTTGTTGTTGTCATTGTGCGTATTGCCAGCTTCCCCAGAAAAGTTGTATCGATGTACAGGAATGGCTACTTCCCAGAAAATTTTCCCTCCATTCTTATCACACAATTAATCTAGACCAATTAGTTTGAAACGATGAAGTCACACAATTGGTGCTCTATGATGCCCGTAAGCAGATGCACTGAAGCTTCCATAGCAGAAGCAGAGGGGCAGTTTATGAAATGGTGCTCCAGCAGCCTCAGTGTTCTTTTGCTTTAACAAGTTGTCCGCTGAATCACAAGGGAAATTTATGATATATGCCCTTTGATGAGGAAAGCATCATGAGGAGTTTGAGTAGATAGAAAGCACAGCTTTAACGAAAAATCAATGAACACCGTTGCTTTCAAAAATACCATGGAATTTATTTTATGATTAATTTAAACATCAGACAATATCCACTGAGCACCACATTGCCAGGAACTATGCTAGGAGCTTGGATTATAAGAAAGAGTTAAAAACTTACTATGTGATTTAGGAGCTCAAAGTGTAAAGGGGGAACAGACATGGGAAGGGCAGTCAGTTGATGAGGCTCAGGAACCTGAAAGCAAAATCCTCATTCCATACATGAGGCGCTTTCCTCCATGTAGATCCTGGTGGTGCTCTGTTCACTTGTGAGCACAGAAAGAAAGGGAATATCAGGTCCCTTATTGCTGCTTCTCTACCCTATGACCCCCTATTGGGGTGACTAAATAGTCACTTATTTAGCATTTTTCCATTAAAAAATTGTATGTATTGACACATAATTCAATTTAAACTAAAATGCGAAATATTTTGACAAGTCCACAAAACATCACCAAATAGCAGAATGAGTGTGATCGCAATATCCACAATAAGAGCAAAAGATGAGGAGAATTTTGCCTTTACTCAAAAGACCTATTTGCCTCTTGTTACTCACAGCTTCAGTATGAAAATCAGTGCCATAGTTTTTAGGCATTTTAATCCATGATTACTTATTTTGGGCTGTCAATAAAAGCTAGTTTTAAAGCCAAAGTAACAATTTCTACAATCCCATAGTGACGGAGAATACATGGGCTTGAACAGAAGATTTTCTTGTTGCTGTCAGCTCCTTCAGGGGGTTCACCTCTATAACGTCTTTCCCCCGAGCACTGCTTGTAAGAATGGCACCCTAATTAGAATGTTTACAATATGGTGCTAAAGTGATAAAAAAGGAACTCAAAATCACAGTTATGTCCTGATTACCTCTGTGTTAAAATATGTATGTGTGTGAGCAAAGACGAGAAGGGAATATCCCCAAGGTGAAATTGTTTATTATGTCAGAAGCAGGAAATTGACATGATATATTTTTCAATTGTAAACCTTAAATATTGCTATCAAGATCTCTTATCACTTGGAAAAAATGTTCACAATAATAATTGCATACAATAAGAGCAGAGCAAACTTTTGGGATGCTTTTGACAATCCAACATAGAGTCACTGTCAGCCATGACAGATATGCCAAACACTGTGTCAAGACTGAAATAATGAGGAGTAATGGGAACGCCCTGAGAGGAGGACTGGAACGCTCAAAGCCAGAAGGCTGGACACTTGGATAAGGACTCCATTTGGACACCAATATGAGTGGTAACTCTACCCCTTCTTGGACTATAAGATCTCAGAGCTCTGACCGCCCAATACTTGAGCTCATCTGCACGGTGGATCACATACACTGTGTCCTGCAGGACTTCCACTCACCAAATGCATGCTGCTATTGTAGCTGCCTGGCTTGAGACAGATGCCCACCTCTCCACCTGTGGATGCTACCAATGGCTGGGGCTTCATACCAGATGCCCTCTCTGCTCTCTTGTGTTGTGTAAGCTCCCCCTCTCTGTGTGTAACCTCTGTGTGACCCTATTGGCTTACTAGGGAGGTCTCCCCTAATATACCTGGCACTGTGAAAATACACAAATGCATGTGAGTGACTCCTTTTGGAGAAGATCAAAGATACCATCACGCCCTATATGATTGTGCCCTGACTGATGTCAGTAGTCAGTAGAAATTATAAACAAAAATAGGGGCAGCTGACACTGGGTGACTAACTTTGATGTTTGCAAGTAAGAAAAGAAATGCATCCACCATCTATTATCATGATAATTGCCAAAGATATAGGCCATTTTAATACCAAGCAATTATACTAATAAAGTATTGGAGACAACCAGGGTGTTCGTGGGCACCTGGCTAATGGTGCTGTGGCTGCTGAACACCAGCACTCCATCTAGACTTGGAGGGCTGGTCAGTTCTACGAAGGCCTCCTGTTATCAGTGCCATCAGTTGCATACCCAACACCTATATATCTCAGTTTTTTCTTCCTAATAGGAATCTCTTCTGGCTTTTAATATCTATTCATCCACACTGTTTCCGGTTGTAGAATGGGATTCAAATTTAGTCTAAGTCAATTATCCTGTGGTATTCCTCTGCTAGCCTTTTTTTTAATAAGAGATAGGCATGTGACCTATTTGATGGAAGGGAAAAACTTATAGATCTAATACACAGGTTGACCAGTGACCACATGTCTAATTTTGTCTGAGATAGTCAAGGTTTGTACCTTTTGTCTTGGTGTGATTATTAATAGTGTTCCCTTCCATTCTTAAAAGCATCATGGTTTGGAAAATAACTTACAAGTTTATCCTTATTATAAACCATTCTTGGGGGAGATATTTTCTTTTTCCCTCCCACTGAATATAAACAAAAGTTCCTATAGCTCTGTTTATAGTCATCTGGAAAATATGAGGAACACCCATCATAGGATGACCCTGACTCTTAGGTCTGGGAAGTGAAGAGATTAAAAGAATCTCAATTCTTCCTTTTTTTTAAACCTCCCTGAGGATATGTTTATTGATTTCAGAGAGAGAGAGAGGAAGGGGGTGGGGAGAGAGAATATTAATGTGAGAGAGAAACATCGATTGGTTGCCTCCCATTTGCACCTGGTCCTGCAACCTAGGTATGTGCCAGAACTGGGAATCAAACCCGCAGACTTTTGATGTACAGGACAATACTCCGACCAACCTAGCCACCCAGCCAGGGCAAAGAATCTCAATTCTCGATGACATAATTGAGTTGTTGACTGCATAATGCCAGAATCTTATCCTACCTCACCCTACTTCTACTTCTGTAATCAACAGATTTTATTATTGTGTGTGACGGATTGATTTGCTACTGTTACTTACCAACCAGATGACCCTAACTAATATATATCCCAATGAGTAATTCTACTCTCCTTCTGTAATGTCTCCCAAATCTGTGTATAATACATGCTTGTCAGACATGCTGATACTTTTTCTTCTGTGAAATTAATGTCCTTGCAAAAACTTTTCCAACTCTATCGAAAGTACCATATTCCCACCAAAGAAACAATTTCTTATCATTAAAGATAAATGGGAACCTCCTAGAGCAATATTTCTCACATTCCAATGTGCATAAGAGTTATATAGAGATCTTGTTAAAAATGCAGATGCCAGTACAGTAGATCTGGGTGGCACCTGAGAGAGAACATTTCTAACAGGCTCCCAGGTGATGTCCATGCTGCCTGTCATTGACCACGCTAGGAATAACAAGATCCTAGAGGACTCACAAATTTAAAATATTAATATCATTTAATAATCTCCATGCATTTTAGCCTCCTAAACCATGAATTATTTGGCCTCCCAGTTTCCTTCCAACTCACAAAATCTGTTTAGCTATTTTTTTAGTAGATAATTTCCCAAGGCTATTCAAATAAACAGATGTTTGATAGCAAGGTTGGAAGATATATTGGAGATATTATTAAATGGAATAAATGTTCCTATTTGTTTGTTTTGAATAGAAAAGAATTCCAGAATAAATTTAAAAGACTCCTCTTAAGATTATTTGCTTTGTGGACAGTAGAATATGGTGTAAAACTTCTGGGCTGATCGTCAACTTCAGTCCAGATTCTAGCTGGTAATGAGGCTCCATTAAATCACTTCACCTGCCTTAGTCTTTTTCTCATCTTTGAAAATGTGAAGATCAGACCATTTGCAAATTTCCGTTCAGAACCAAAACTCCACAAACACAATAAGCACCATTCTGCTTGTGGTTTACAATCATCTGAGACTATGTTTGTGGCACACCAGCAGTTTCCCATCCACTGATCCCAGGCTCCCCATCAAGTCCTCTGGCTTCAATGCCTGCAACCCAAGCCAGTGGAGAATTCCCCGTGACTGATACCTGAGGCCAGGAAATTTCTTTTATCAGCAAGATCTGTTCTAAACTTCATTATGTATCAGAATTTCTGTGAAGCTTCTGTTAAAACACAGATTACTGGGCCCCATGCTCAGAATATATGGTTCAATAAATCTGGGGTAGGGCCTGAGAATTTGCATTTTGAAGTTCTTAGGGGTAATGCTGATGCTCCTGGTTCAGGGACCACACATCGAGAACAACAGAGCAAAGCTGTAAACTTAATGGTACACTTTACGCTATTCTTACTTGTTGACTAATTCTGCCCTTCACAGCTCTGCTACAAATCTGTGAGGTGCTCTATGAGGGGCCAGTGTATGTCATGGAAACCCCCCAGCTGTCCTTTTCTTGGGCTCACATCATGTGTTAAATATCGTATTTGTCTATGCCCCTTATTCCACATATTTTCAAGGAATTTTTAAATATACAACTTTTAAAAACTGAAAACAATATAAAGAGAAGCAAGCAAATTACTTGCAATTTTCTCACAGTTAAAAAATATTACATATTTATATATTTTCTCTAGGGTTTTTCTTCTTTGGAATTAGGCCATGTATATAATTCAGCATCCTGATTCTTTTTTCTTTCCACCTCACACTATAGCATGAGCACTTTCTAGTTCATTAAAATCATAATATTAAATGGCCTCATAATACTGTAGACATGATTATTAATGTGGTTTAATTATTTCTCCCATGATTAAATACTTTGATTTTTCATAATTTTAAATGGACAAATGACAGACATCCTTACCTACAACTCTGATATCTTTCTTGAAATATATTCTTAGAACCAGTTACCAGACCAAATTATGAGGCTTTTTAAGGTTTTTAACTATTGCTGAATTGCCTTCCAAAAGGTCACACCAACATATTCTTCATGAACAATAAAGGGGACATCTCTTACCTCTTGGCCCCAGGGACTCTTCTCTTAAAATCTTCGCTAGTTTAAGAGTGAAAATGTGCATGCCATTAGCGTTTTAAATTTATATATCTTTGATTCTCCTAATGAGTCTAAACCTATTTACTTGTTTATTGGATTACAGTGATTGTCAGTTTCTATACTTAGGTTTTATTTTTTCTTTCAATTTTATTTTGTATTGGTTTCAGGTGTACAGCTTAGTGGTTAGACAGTTATATACTTTACATAGTATTCTGCACCTCAGTCTTTTCAGTACCTCAACGGACAACATACATAGTTGTTGCAGTATTATAGACTGTATTCCCATTGCTTTACTTACATCACCATGGCTATTTTATAATTTGCTAATTTGTGCTTCTTAATCTCTTCATCTTTTTTACCCAGTTGCCCAAACCCCTGCTCCTCTAACAACCACTAGTTCACTCTCTGCATCTGTGAGTCTGGTACAATTTTGTTTGTGTAGTTATTTTCTTCTTTAGATTCCACATATAAGTGAAATAATATGGCAATGGTCTTCCTCTGACTTACTTATTTCACTGAGCATAATACCCTCTAGGTCTATGCAGGCTATTGCCAATGACAACATTTCATTCTTTTTTATGGTCAAGTAATATTCTATGGTATAAATATAACATAGCTTTTTTTTATTCACTTGAACATTAATGGGAACTTGGGTTGCTTCTATATCTTGGCTATTGTAAATAACACTGCAATGAATATAGGGGTGCATTTATTCTTTTTAATAAGTGTTTTGGGTTTCCTTGGGTAAATCTCCAGAAGTAGAATCACTGGGTCATAAGACAGATCCAGTTTTAATTTTTATGTATGTTTCTATACATAGTTTAAAATATATGTATTTTATCTTTTCAAGCTGTATATACCTTCTGAGGAAAAATAGAATTATCATTAAAAAAAGAAAAAAAGCACTTATAATTCAATAATATCAAATTAACCACTGTTAACATTGTCAGGCAGGATCCAAGATGGCAAAGGAGTAAGTGGAAGCTACACTAACCTCTTCTCAGGACCAATCTGGAATTATAACTAAACTGTAGAGAAATCATCCTGAATGACCAACTGAACACTAACTGGTGAGAAATCTTATAACCACAGACAGACAGAAGAAACCACATCACCACAGTGTGACTGGTATGGAGTGCAGATGAGACATGAGAGGGCTGGCTGGGCTCCCATTGTCACAGCTGAGGTGCCCAAGGGAAATTTCAGTGACTAGGAGGTTCCCCCTGAGAAGTGTGAGGTCTAAACTCCAAGCTGGGCTCCCCAGCCTACAGCACCTGAGCCAGAAAGGAAACCAGATAACATCCAGCTGTGAAAAGTGGTGGGGTCTCTATCTGCTAGGGAGAGATGGCTGGAGACACAGAGAACCTTTTAAAGGGCCAATGCATAAAATTTCATTCACACCCACTTTCCCTGGGCTCAGGCAAAGTGGGGGCAGAGTGGTCTAGAGACACTTGAAGAGAATCTGGGGATGGTGACTTTGAGGAGAGAACTGAGGAAATAGCCACCAGGATCCCTTTGCTGAGTCCCCATACTGCAGGAGCCATCTTCTTAGGCAGAGCAGTCCCCTCTAAGTGGCATCAGCCTAAGGGGAAGCAATAAACTCACCTGCAGTAATTGCTCTGCCCCATCCTGTGATGCTTAAACCTGACTGTGGATTATAGATGGACTAGATTAACAACTGAAGGAGACAGCCACAGACTGTAGATTGATGTTTGTCTCCAACAGGCTGACTTGGTCCAGACTGAGACACCATCTGACATCACCAGCGGTGGATCCAGAAAGAGAAGATAGTAAACACTAGATTCTACTGAGATGAATTCCACCGTGGTCTTCTTCATGATTTGTGTTATTTTCTCTTCTTCATAGCTTTTTATCATTCATTTCTTATCCTTCTGTGCCTATTAGGTCACTAGTTTATATATTATAGTTTATTTCAAATCTCATATTTTGCACCCCCCTTCTTTTACTCCATTTTACCTTCTTCTTTCCCCTTCTTATTTTCATTTTAAATTTTATTTTTTCTATTGCTATGACTTATTTCCATTCCACACTCTTGCTATTTCTACCCCTTCCAGCCTCTCAAAACCATTTTTCTGATCAATAATCATCTCACATTCTTTTTCCCATTCTTAAAATACCCCTATTCTCTCTCTACCTTCATTCATCTTTGCTTGTTGGTTGTGGATATGGTGGTTGTTGCATTTCTTCAATTTTGTTTCTAGAATCTTCACCATTTTTGTATTTCAAATCTCAAATTTCATCATTCCCCTCTTATACTCTATTTTGCCTTCCTCCTGCCCTTTCCTTTTTTCATTTTAAATATTAATTTTTCCCTGCCTTAGCCTAGTTTTCATTCCTTACGCTTAGTATTCCTGTCCCTCTATCCTTTCAAAATCACTTCTCTTCCCTCCAGACATCTCTTAAGCTTTTCTTTCTTTCTTTTTCCCCTTTATCCCAATCCCAACTATGTTAATCTTCGCTAATTTGTTGTTGATAGTGCCATGGGGGATGTTTTTCTCCAATTTGGTTCTTATTTTTTCTCTCTCTCTTTCTATATATTTTTAATCTCTGTTTAAACCTAATTCTATATGCTTACCATCTCTTACTCCAGTCCACGTTCTTCCCTCCCTTTTTTATTTATGATGTAAATTTTACTTACTTTCTCTCTTCTCCTTGTCTCTATTCCCTACTCTTATTATTGCTCCTCTCCATACCCTCTCAAAACCATTTTTCTTTTAGTTAGTCATTTCATATTTGTTTTTCCTTTCTTATAACATCCTTAATCTCTTTACACCTTTATTAATATTGTCTCATTTGCTGTTAATACTGTGGTTGTGGCTGGGGATTATTTTTGTGGGTATGGGTTTGTTTCCTGAGCTGTTTTGTTTCATTCCAGCAGCACACAAAACATGGTGGGTGGAGTGACTCTCAGTTAGTGAGCCAGAGGGAAGGACCCACCAAAGAATGACCCAACAAGAACCAAAACCCAATCACAACCAGAAAGCCCACATAAATGGCATAAAGGGCATCCAAGAGCATCTAGCCCAGGAAGTCAAGGAAACTCACCACTGAGTCCCAAAGGTCTCCTACCACAGAAGTTCATACCATGAAGACAGGGAGTCAAAGCAGATCACATTTTTTTGCTGATATATCCTCTAGGGCAAGGGAATAAATAAAAAATTAAAAAATGGGACTACATCAAATTAAAAAGCTTCTGAATGGCTAAAGAAGACATCATCAAAATGAAAAGGGAACCAACCAATATGGGAAAACATATTGCTAATGATAACTTGGACATGGGTTTGATCTCCAAAATGTATAAAAAGCTCTTATGACTCAAAACCAGGAAGACAAACAATCCATTAAAAAATGGGCAAAGGACTTAAACAGACACTTCTCCAAGGAGGACATACAGAGGGCCCATAGATATATTGAAGGATGCTCAACATCACTAGCCATCAGCAAGATACAAATTAAAACCACAATGAGGTACCACTTCACACCAGTGAGAATGGCCAACATAAACAAAACAACAAACAACAAGTGTTGGAGAGGTTGTGGGGAAAAGGGGACACTAGTGCACTGTTGGCAGGAATGCAGACTGGTGCAGCCACTGTGGAAACAGTATGGAATTTCCTCAGAAAACTGAAAATGGAACCGCCTTTTGACCTGACAATTCCACTGCTGGGATTATATCCTAAGAGACCTGAAACACCAATCCAAAATAACCTATGCACCCCTATGTTCATAGCAGCACAATTTACAATAGCCAAGTGCTAGAAACAACCTAAGTGCCCATCAGTACATGAATTTATCAAAAAACGGTGGTTCATTTACACAATGGAGTACTACACAGCAGAAAGAAAGAAGGAACTCCTACCTATTAAACAACATGGATGCAACTGGAGAGCACTGTGCTAACTGAAATAAGCCAGGCAGTGAAAGATAATTACCATAGGATCTCACCTTTAAGTGGAACCTAATCAACAAAACAAATAAGCAAGCAAAAATATAACCAGAGACATTGAAATTAAGAACAAACTGACAGTGACCAGAGAAGAAGAAGGGGATTAATAGGGGGGGAGGGGGGTGAGGGAAAGGGTTTTCAGGAACAACTATAAAAGACACATGGATGAAACCAAGGGTGGGTGGAAGCAGAGGAGGGCAGTGGGGATGACTGGGGTGGGGGGGGATTGGTGGGGAGTAAATGCAGACAACTGTACATGAACAATGATAAAATAATTAAAAATAAATAAAATATATACCTTTAAACATTTTAATATACTGAATAAAATTTAATTGTGTATATGCTTACAATATTGAGCTCATTTCCTACTTAAATCATTGTTTTTAATAGGGGCATATTATTTATTATCAGAAAAAATTTATAGAAATGTAATTTCTGTGTGAAAAATTTCCATATGTATATGTGTATATGTATTTTCTCTTGATTATAAATAAAATATTTGCTAAAAGTTTAAATGTTACAGAGAAGACATGCTATTACATATTAATAGTATTAAATTTAAGAAATAGACTATATTTAGCATACTGTTATATAAATTTTCCACTTATATATTGGTCAATTTTCCCATTAATATCCTCATTTGTATTTCATTTTTGTAATGAGATATTGTTATTCCATTCTATAGATGAACTATAGTTTAATACTTCCTTTAATAATGAATGTTGAGATTGTTGTTATATTTCCTCATATGTATTTATGCACGTTTGTGAGACTACTTCTTTTAGATAAACTTCTATAAGTGGAAATACTTAGTCAATAGCCATAAACACTTAAATACTAAAATTTATTTCTAAGTTGTCCTTTTACAAGTTATACTCCACTAATAGTGTATTAGAATGCTCATTTTCACATGAATTACAGACATTTGAAAGCTGTGGGTATATGTTGTTAAATAATTATTCAGAAAATTTGAACCAACTTATGTTCCCTGTAGCAATTAAAAAAATAAAGGAATGAAGGAGAAACAAAGAAGAAAATTAAAAATTTTGCTTTCTTATTCAATAATTATGTCATGATTCTATTTGCAATCTTGATTAATGATAAAAATGACCTTAATTTTCTATATAACTTCCACACAGAAAAATAATATGGAAACTATATGTACTTTCTACTCCTGAGAAACTGATCCATTAACAAATAACCTTTCCCATTTCCTACCAAAGTGCTAGTGTCACCCTTAGAGATTTATAGGAGCTTTCTGAAGCTCAAGGTCTTTAAATCACTAGCATTGATGCCCTTGGTAGACTCCTAACAAATAAAAAAAATTTATCACACATACATTAGAGTATACATTTACTCATAAATTATTTCCAAAATAGCTTCTAGTCAAGCATTTTGCTACATCTTTAATGTAAGCACTGTGTGCACAGTATATAGCAGCTTCTAAGGTCGTCTGAAGCTTCAGGGAAAGAGGGTATTTAGAAATAGAATGATGCAGTTATCAAAGAACATGCTACAAATCCTTTTGAAAACTGAAAACACTGAGATGGTTCAGGGCAATGTGGGGTGTTAGTCAAATTAGTTTATTTTTGTTGCTTCATCTCTCTGATCCTTTCTGTAAGCCACTATGTGCACGTATGACTGCCTGTGATGTGGTGAGAACCGTGGTAATCACTTATACACTGTGGAAGTGTGACGGCACTGGACTCCTAGCCCTGGAGTTGCACTAGCCTAAATGATATAATGATCCCTAATAAATAAAATGCTTCTTAGACTTCAGATGAGCTGTGATAAAGCATATCTATCAAAGAGATGATCCAGCTATTTAATACAAAGTCATCCTGTTGTTTTGTTTTCAAGAAACAGAAAAACACTTTATATATTCATGGCCTTCAGAGTTCTTCAGGACCATAACAGTGTCATACAATTAAGCATAAATACTGAAAAGAATACTAAAATACATCTAGTTTAGGCATGATGGCTCTAGCCTTCCAAGGTTTGTGAACAGTGTGTGATCCCTGTGGTATGCGAGAAATTCAAGTGAAAATGATCACATGTGCTTTTTGGAACTCCCTGTGTTAGCATTTTAGAGGTGAGAATTGGGTTTCATGTTCATTTGAAAATGAAATAAAAGAAATAAAGAAAAATTAATAATAAGATTAAACCTTCTGAATTGTGAACTCTAATGTTTTCCTTTTGCTATTTGAGTTTTGAGTTTATTTTTTATTTGCAGTTTTTTTATTTTGGAAAATATATGTATTGTTTGTCATCCTTTGAAATTTCAAAAAGCCATCACACATTATAATCTGTCAGATGAAGTAACACGGGGTTATTTGACAAAAACCAGCAGTTCTGATGACCTTTGATGGAGCCTGGAACTATGAGATAATACTGAAAAAGTCTCCGGAAATAAACCTGGTAGACTGGAGTTCAGACTAGACCTCAACATTTAAGCAGAGATACTTTTTTTTTTTTTAAAGGATGTCAACAGCATTGAGAGGTATTGTTTGCAAAAATAGATTCTTTTCAGGGTAAAATGATAAATTAAAGACTTTAGAAATTCATCATCGTACATTTTCTTTGGAACCAACAAACAGAAGTTGTCTATTTTCTTTCATTAAAAATGATTTGATTTTAATTTTGACAGTCATTGGAAGTTATCTATCATCTATACTTTTGACAGTGAAGCAAGAAAAGTGTTCTATGAATAGGATTTTTTATGATTTGGGTAGTTGTCATTACTAGCAGGTTTTGTGTGAATAATAGATGCCAAACTTGGCTTGACTCCTCATTTCCAGTGCTTTTCACTTCTTTTGTATCAAATTGCTAATAACTAGCTTCATCTTTTGTCACCAAAAAAAAGTGGCTTTTTTGTTTGCCCACAGAACTGTATTACTCGGCGCTGAGCAAGGAGTTATCACAAGGTGATAATCCACTCCTCTGGAAGCAGGTCTGTGAGTCCACAGGCACTTCCACAAAAAACAGACCGAAGGCTTCGGCAGACAGTTTTATCCCCCTTTTGAAAACTGTTTATTAAATCTGGAGAGAAACTGGCTAACTGAAAGAGAAAGCTACACCTAATAGGCCTATTTCCCTTACTGTGGAAACACTTTCTTCTGCCTCCTAGGGAATGGTCCATGAGAAACTTGAGTAACTTTAAAGCATTTTAGACAATCCGTCCATACCTGTATGTTTCACTCCTAATGCTTATTTAGTATTAAGAAAAGGATTTAAAGAGCAACAGTTTAGGATGTTTTAAAAACAGAATTGATTAACTAACTGTTCTAGTTCAGTATCCCCATAGGAAAATCATTTACTAGAAAAATCATATTTACTGGAGAATTATTTTTCATGTCTTCTTTGTCACTTGGCATGTCTATAGTATGCTTGTATTAGTCAGGAAAGCTGAAGTACTGTGAGTTGTAGGATAAGGGATTTAGTACAGGAGTTAGAGCTTCCACAGTGTGGGGGTTGGTGCCAGTCCAGGGGGGAGTTGGAGGAGCAGGAGGAGAAGCCAGGCATCACAAGACACCCAGGCAGATGGTGAAGGGGAAGGCCATGGAATGCTGGGAAGCTGTGCCTGTGTGTAGCTGAGGCCTCTATGGGTTTGCTGCCCAGCATTCGTTGGTGGGCTTCAGGCTCCTGTTGGTCAGCAGGGTCACTTTGGACAGACTCACCAGACACGGAATGGAGGAGAATGAGGATAAACTGGAATCTGCTGGCATCTGCAACTTCCCTCACCAATCTGATCACGATGATTTTCATTCAGATAGCAGTGGCTGCTGCTTCACTTCTGCTTCCAAATCTCATGTGAATTCCTCCTTTGCTAGCTTTATGCAGAACCACATAGGGCTGTCTAGAAAATGAAGTTCGTGTTTATCCAACTTGACCCATTGCAAACCCCCATGGTTTTTAACAGAGATGACAGAGACAGCCTATAGGAAAATTATATTTCTACCCTATATTATCACCCCCTACAATAAAAAAATGTCTTGGAAAGATTTAATTTGGAAATAATGGTAATATTTTAGGATATTTTCAACAGCCTCACTGACACCCTCTATCTTTCAACTTTTATACAGTATTTTCATTATTGGCAGGTGGTACACAAAGTATCAAAAACTGTAGTGGAGTAATATTTTGAGGTCAAGTTTTCATGTGGGTGGTTCTGAATATTCTGTATTGTATGCTTTAAGACATCTCTTTCTACCATGGCCTACTATACAAAGGAGCACAATTTCTCATGAGTATACATTCTTTCATACCAACATTGTACAGAATCACGTTTTTTGGAAGATGAGTAAAGAAAATATTTAGGCAATCTTTGAACTCTGAACTTTGTCTGAGTTCTAACTCACTAAGAAAAAAAGAAGAAGCACTACTGGAAGGTATTTCCTATTCACACTGAACCAGAAAGTAAATATTTTTTAATGCATATATGCAACTCAGTAAATAAAAATGTTCCATATTAAGGAAAAACAGCTTTTTCCAAAAGCATTACTTTATTTCCAAACCATTCTAAAGACTAGAGCTTGCTGTTTTTGTCTTTCTTCCACATGAGTCCTAGCCATCATCAACTGCCCAGACCAGAGGTTTCCAATCTTACTCTGTTCATAGCACCCTAGTTTTTTTAAAGTGCTCCTAGGTCAAAAGAAATATTTAATAGTCCTATTTAGTTTATGTCTAAATTAATTCCTTTACTAAATTGACTACGGTGAAAGTAGCTTTATAGTAATAGCTCATGTGGTGTTTGGTAAATGACACCATGTTTCCCTCAAAATGGAAAATGTCCTTCAGTGTCTATGTGAGTTCATTGCAGCACCGGGGTACCTCAGCACGTAATTTGGGAACTGTAGGGCTAGACAGAGAACAAAGCCTAAGTCAAATTGTGTCTTTTGTCTCATTTCTCTGCCTGGACTCTTTCCAGATTTTTCTGAGTGGTAGATATTCTTTAAAAAAATTATCAGTGTAAGTATTGAGCACTATTTCTGAATTCTAGTCTACTGAGTTTATTCCTGGGAATGAATACACACACACACACACACACACACACACACACACACACACATACTGCTGTACCTAGTATCATATGGTTATTTTCCCTATCCCCAGTTAGAGGAGAGTGGTGATATGATTAAAATATAAAATTTTTCTGACTCAGCTTTTCTAAGAACATTTTTTCACCCTATGGTCAAAATTATTGTGTAACTAGCTTTCTGTCATGTTCTGGGGCTTGAGCAGCTTTTCCTGGGTCTCTTACTAACTGTAACAAAGAAAATGCACTCTTTTTTTTTTCCCCCACAAAAGCAATGGTACAACTCTCTATCATTAAGATTGCTAGCATCAAGTTGCAGTGATGTTCTGACTCACAACGGCCTTGAAGCATTTGAAGTCAGGTTCATCAGCTAGAGCCATGATAACTATCTAGCTTCTCCTCACCTACTCAAAAGTGATGACAGCCTCTTAGGCAGTGAGGAAAGAATCCCAAGTGCAGCCCAGCCTCCTTGGCAAAGACTTGAATCCTGAGGCAGCAGAGTCCTGACATGGCCAACCACAGCTATACAAAAAAGATGGGACTGACGCATGATTCACAGGCCTCTGGGTGGTACCTAGGAACAAATTAGGAAATATCTGTTAAAGTAATAAACTTCCTTAAGGAAAGGAAAGCTCAAGAGCACTGAGATTTGTGTATAAATTTACTCATTGGATAGTGAAGATTGAGATACTCAGGTATATATCCAGTCCTTTCACTCTTGTTGCAGAAGTCACTGAATACATCTTGCCTCTCAGCAGGCGCTGTCCCTTACCCTTGCTGCCCCGGTGGAGAAGGGATTCTCTCCCACTGGTAATTATAAGAGTTGAGAAGCGAGCCAATGTTGCCAGGGTGGGACGACAGACACACTTGCCTGAAGATGCTTCTCGTCAAGCTCAGAAGAAGTACCTTCTCAGGCTATGCATCATTCTTCACTATGCAAGTTTTCTATGTGAACAGAAGCTGCAGAATCTTTAGTCTCTCTTTATTCCTGCCAATTCCAGTACTCGCAGATCAAATGTTTAGCTCCAAAGTCTTCATTACTACTCCCAGGAGACTTTGGAGAGTTTCATGTGAAAATGAGTCTTGGCTGCTCAAACTGATATTTGAGAATCCTCCTTAATTTAACTGCAACCTCTTCCTTCCCCCTAACATTAAAAACGATATATCCAAATGACCCGTAAGTCTCATTTTCTCCTTAAAATCTTTTGCTATGAAAAATGCTCAGTTCCAGTGACTCCTATCATTTAATGAACCCTCTTATACTTTTGCTGTTCCACCTTCTGAATTACTTATGAAGTAAGCCAACTTAAAGTGCCCATTGAGGCATTTTTTTAATGGAAACAGATGCAGGCTCAATTTTGCATGCCAACGGAGAAAAGCAGCATCCACACTTCTTAGGATTTAATTTGAAATTTTGGTTAATTAATTATAGCCTAAATAACTCTGACAATGCGGAAAACTCATTCAGGGTGTAATAGGAAGTCATACATATGCTACTCCTTAGGAAAGATCCTTAATTTTTTTCACTTTTAAGTATTTTAATTCTCAGAATAAGCTTTTCACATCTTTACAGTAGGATAGATTAGAGTCAAAATACTTAGTTGAAACAGACATTTGAGAATTTTTATAAAAATATGTGTCATTTCCACTGGAGTTAACTTTTTCATAGTTTTATATAAAATTAGGAAGAAATATGATTTAAAAGTGAAGGTGCCCTGAAAAGGTGGAAAGCCAGGCCGAGATTTATGAACTGTCTTCATTCAAGTTGTTTTTAAATGGAATGTTATTTTATTTTACTTTATTTTGGGTGGGTGTGGATGTAAATTACAACGTAGAGGGTATAGTCAATACTATTCTAAAGACTATGTATGGTGTCAGATGGGTGTGAGATTTGTAAGGACAACTATTTAGTAGGTTACATAATGTCTAATACTGGTGTATATACCTGAAACTAATATAATGTTGTATGTCAACTGTAATAAAGAAAAACAAAAAATGAAAAAAATAAGTAAAAATAAATTATAACCTTATTTTTTAAAATTAAAGATATTTTAAACAATTTCATAATATTTGTTTCTTAGAGGAAATTTTGTAACATATCCTTCTAAAACATGAAGAATTCTTGGGTACAGTCATCAGATACTCCCAATTATATACACTTTGTAGTTGTATTTTTATATAATAGACTTTTTTTTTAAAGCAGGAAACTCTTGAATCTGAAAGTTTCCTCATGCCCAGTTGTCCTTCATTTTACGAGAAGTGGGCCAAATGCAGGAGGTGCACTCTGTTATTCGGAAGTATTAACTGTGTGTGTGTGTGTGTGTATGTGTGTGTGTGTGTATGGAGGCCAGATAAGCGTGGGCAGGAGAAAGAAAAACATAGTCAAAAGGTTAAGCCAGTGTCTCTATAATTGTGCAAACAGTATTTCACTGACCAACAATGTCTCTTGGGCTTCCTCTTTTTGGACTCCAGACCTCAGAGCACACTGTGTTAACCAGCACATTTTTCAGTGTGACCTGAGTTTTAGTCAGGTCCTCTGGTTTTAATGTCCACGGGTATGCTATATTCTCTTTCTCCACTTTTCTCATTCGCTGTCTGTTTCTCTTTCTATGTGTCTTTCTCCCTTTCTCATGTGTGCCTTTCTGTCTCTCTGTCTCTGTCACATACATACTCAGAAACACACACTTCATCAATGTCAAGGACTTGATACAAAAGAAGGGGTCTATAGTGGGAAAGCACCAAAGGATAATTTAGGGTAGATATATGGATTTTTAAAGGAGAAACTCATGTCCTTCTATCAATTACAAATAATCATGCTAAAGAAAAGATCTTAAGAATGATGGTGTATACATATTATTTCCCATATAACCTGCTGAAGAGAGAGGATCTGGAAATATCAAAATAGTTAATTTATCTAACAGTTACTAGAATTTATTTTTAACTAATTAAATCATGATAATAACACTCAGCTTTTTTTAATGAAAAAAGTGTTTTCAAAAGTATTTTAAAGTGATTTCCTAAGTTTGTGTTAGTTGTTTCTTTTCTATTAAAACCAGGATTTTTGGAAAGTAAAAATTGGGCTAATGATATTAGTACACATTCACACGCATTCTAATTACCAAATTATATTCTTTGTTGCCACTGAATAAAATTGACAATTTTTTTTATCATTATCATAGGTATTGGTTTCAAATAGAAAAATTCAGGTAGTAAAACTGAATAGGTGCTAATGGGCTTTTTAAACCTATAGTTCATGAGTATCCAGAATAGGTAAATTTGACCTCTATAAAGAAGAATTTGTAATCTGATAACACTATAATAAATAATATTCCATGAGCTATATTGTTTAAATATAATGGTCACACAGGCTGTTTTATAGCAATGCAATAGTCTAAGTGACCAGTTCTTGTTCTATTCTATATTTGTCTCTTCCTGTACCTACCTTCTTTCTCAACAGTCATCTCTGTGGTCAGACACACACAGTCACTCTCAGGACTGGACCTTGACTTGCAATGACAAAGGACAGATGGATGGCTGGGATATAAGACCAACAAAGGAAAGGTTAGGAGCAATGGTGAATAAAGAACAAAGCTGATAAGCAACAGTGACAACAGGTGACAGTGACAAACACTTAGCTGTGCCTGTATTGGGTACAGAAGGTGTCTGGCAGAATTCATTGAACTATCTCCCTACTGTAATCTCCTTAATGGAATTCCCACTTGCCTACTGTGCAGCTTCCTCCTTAAATTAATGCTGTTGGAATATGCAAGTGTGAATTTACTTCCCCTCCCATCTGCCTACTGCCACATTATGATTTTCATTATCTGCTCTTGTCTGCCCTAAACTCACCTCTGAGATCAGAGTTTGTGTCCTTTACCAAATATTCATAACCACAAATCTTATTCCCCACCCAAGAACCTCTGGTTCTGATCTTGATGCAACCCTGTTGTGCACACTTTTCTAATTTTCTTATGCCATGCTGGCAGAAAAACCTGTACTTACAAAAATATTATGATCAGGCTGAGAGGTGAATCAGCCCGCACTCAGGGAGACAATGAGATGAATATCTGGGAGACAGAACAGGGGCATGTCGAGGCAATTAGACAGAGAGCTCCCTGCAGAAGTCAGGAGTCAGGGAATCCACAGGTTCTGAAGGTTAGGAACATGACAGGAGAACATAACCATTCTCCAGCAAACATTTATTAAACATTTACCATGTTCCAGGCACCTTGATTATGAAGTCTGATCAGTTAATGGATGTTTATACACTTTTCACAAGGTCAGGAATTAATTCAGGACATTAACAACCCGAAGTCCCAATATGTGGACAGGTAGAATGAGCATGCCTGGCTGAAGGAGAGATGCTTTGATTAATCTAGGAGTAGCCTGAGGACTGAAATTGACCTCTTCTGACCCAAAGCGTGACTTGGTGGCCTTGACGCAGTATGGATGAACCTGGCACTCTCTGTACCCTTAAAAAGCACCTTGCAAGTAATTCTGATTTTTCACTAAATATAGAATTACTCAATAGGCCAAAAATATTGATTTGTACAAAGATATTTGCTAAACACTTGCTATAAACATGTATGCAAAAATAAATTAGAAAGGAACTCTTATTCTCATGTAGTTTATAATCTAATAATATACAAATGTCTGTAACTCAAGCTGAAATTTAAACAACATAAAATTGACACAGGTAGAATTGAGAAGAAGAACTCGATGAAGTTTCAAGAAAAGCTTTGTGTGGTAAAAGAGCATTTGCATTGCAGTTCGAAGTATGCCTTACACTAAAATAATTTTTAATACCAAAGCAATCTATGTTTACTTTTGAAAGATCGTACAATACAGATAAACTATATACATACACACAGAGACACATAAAATAATTCTCTAATTCACAGATAACCCATGTATATATGTATGTTCCTAGACTTTCAATATGAATATGAATATAAGTATAAATATACTTGTAAATTAATATATGCATTAGCTGTTTATTTTCACAAAAACAGAACCATTTTGTATATGTTTGCTTTGTGACTTCATTTTCTCTACCAAACACTACTATGAATATCATTCATGGAAATCAGTGTTAATCGATAGCATCATTTTTTATTGCCCAAATACCATATACATTTTATGTAGGTGAATTATGATTTACTAATCTGATAATGTTGGGAATTTGGGTTGTTGGGGTTTTTTTCTATTATAAACATGCTGACAAGAAAATTCTTGAAACAAATTCCTTTTCTTAAGGATGAATTCTGGAAGTGAGATTTCCAGCTCAACCCATATATGTATCTAAGAAATAGCCTAGACACAGGAAAGAGCTGGTCACTGGGGATAGTAATGGTTGCTGTGCTTTGCCTGAAGAATAAGTTAAGAGAGATGTTTGTCTGGGCTGCTATAACAAAAGTGCCACAAACTGGGTGGCTTATAAACAACAGAGCTTTATTTCCCATAGTTCTGGAGCCTGTGAAGGTTAAGATCAAGATACTAGCAGATTCTGTGCTATCTTCCTGGTTCATGGCTGGCCCCTTCTCGCTTTGTTCTCACATGGTGGAAGGGGCTAAGGAGCTCTGTGGGGTCTCTTTAATAAGGGCACTAATTTCATTCATGGGACTTCCAACCTTGTGAACTGATCATAGCCCAAAGGCTCCACTTGCTAATACCATCACACTGTCGGTTAAGATTTCAACATATGAATCTTAAGAACACTAACATTCAGACCACAGTGGGAAAGTAATAAAAGTTTTAAAAATATGGCTGAAAAATTAAGATAGGACCAGAATTTTCAGACTCTTTAATGGTAGGTCAAAGAATGTAAGAATATTAGCATTCAGTGTTTAATAGTTTTTAATTTGATGCAGTGGATAGACTCTACAAGATTTCTTCCCTCAGAATCATTGGGAGTCATTGGTGCTGTTGCTTTGCTGCTTTATACTATTGAATAGTCACATAAGTGCTTTTGATAAACAACAAAACTGCCTAGTTTTCAGAAATCATCACTTGACTAAATGGCCTCAAATGATGCTCTCAGCATGAGGGTCAGGGTGTTCTACATCCAGGAGACCACAACAGAAAGTAGCTGTCGTTGTGGCAGTATTGCTGTACCCACCCCAACTGCTACGAACACACTGGAGAATCAGCCACACATGACAGCGAGTTTTTCAGTGGAACAGAGGAACATTCCACTATGTTTTTTCCCTCGTGTGCCATGAGCAAGGTCTTCTAAAGTGGCAGTACCAGAAAACTTCTTACATGGAAGTAGGGAGATGCAAAATCACGGGGAGAGTCAGAGCCAGCTGTTGGGAAGAAGCTTCATTATCCTTTTTTAAATGTCTTCCCCCACTGGGAAATCATTATTATGTGTCACTCCTTCTGATATTTGTATGGCTTTGTTTATTTTAGTACCTGGTTCATTATTTGTTTAGGAACAGTGCTCAAAAAACTTCTCCCAAGTGCCACGTTAACTCAGCCAATGAGAGGTTTCATCGTCTCCTCTGGCGTCACTCCTTGCAACTTGGCTGAACTTGGATTTGGGGTGAGGGCATAAGCTCTGAGAGCTCTTCAGGACCGTGACACTGATTGGCCCCTCTGTGGGTGACTAAGCAAATTCAATAATTATTGATTTTCTCTAGAATGAAGAGATTTGTGTTGTGCCCCTCACTCTCAATATGGGGAAATATGGCTTTTGCCCCTGATCTTGAAAACAACAAACACTATTACTTTTAATTAAATAATAATTCCAATTAAGCAGAAGCAGGCCACGAAAAGGCATTTGTTTCTCTCTGAATGCTTTCCTTCTCCGGCAGCATGAGGGCTTCTGTGCAGTTGGAGTCACATGTTTGATTGACTGGGCTCCCAGGCTGATGTTTACACGGCTGTATTCATCTTGCTCTGATGACTGTGACATGCCACCCGGATGCGGTGAGGCTGACAGGGAATGTGAGGGGAACAGACAGATGACAACGTCTCCATTCTTCAGAGCCAATGCAGGATGATCTGTCACCTGATGATAGGCCACAGCCTGTCATTTATTTACTTACAGCTTTAATGTGGGTAAAATGAGCAGGAGAAAGGGAGGGGGAGTGACAAGAGGCAAAGAGAAAGTGAGTGGTTACAGGGGAGAAAAACCTGACAGACCCTTTTCGACATCAAAATATCACCAACAGCCATTTCATACATCTCAATGGGCATGCCAGCCCAGGAGCCGATTATTAGCAGCATTCTGGGCAAGAAATCAGATTTGCAAAGCAGGGATTTTAGCCATTTAGTCTGTGGGAGTGGGGTCGGCAAACTACACTCCTACTTGATTATATTAAGTGCTTTGAATTTCTTGTACATTTAAATTTTCCAATATTCAGTGATCGTTTTGGCAAGCACATTTTCCTCTTAGTTTTTTAATTGCATTTCACAAAGTAAATTGTATATGCCATGGAAATCATCACCCAAGTGTTGTTTTTTCTTTAAAAGTGCCGTGAGAAATAATTTATAGTCTTGAAGACAAACCCTTTGAAAACCACTGACCTGCTTGTTTTATGTGATGACATTTTGTTATGGGAAAGGGCTGCCTAAAAATCCATAAAAAACAACAATAGACATTGTAACTAAGTTAATTCTGTAAAAATAAAACTGTGACTATTTATATTTTAAGGGGATTTTGCAAGCCAGGAAATGATCTAAATAAAAGAAATATTGCTGAGTTAAACAAATGTAAAGAACAAAATACATTAAATATTTTATATACAAACACAGATCTGAGCCATTAAAAAAGCTTTAAAAGGCATCTAAAATTTGGACATGCTGCTCTTGTTTCACACCACCAGGTCTGACTATGTCACACGGCATTCGCATTCACTGACAGGCCTCGGAAACGCCCCACATACAGACGACCGGCCCTGAGAGCGCGGTCTGTACAAGGAGTGTGCCTGGAGGGGCACCTTCTGTGGACAAAGAAGGTAAAGCACTCACTAACTCTCACCACAATGGGGTTGATGAGGCCCAGGTGTTAGGTGCAGCATTACGTCAATAATCTAGCATGCAAAAATATCAATGAAATCACATATTTTATAAGAAACATTGCTCCTGGGAAATTATAACTCTAACTCGTAGTAGCCAGAATGCAACAACACCAAGACAGAGTGTTCTTGACGAAGCTCTGGTTCTTTGTGTGATTTCCAAATGCCTTTTTTTTGTTGGCATGTCTAGTTTTGTCATGCACTCTTTATAGACTAAAATAATTATCCCCCTTTTAGGCTTTTAGATTTTCACCACCCAAGCAACTGCTCAGCAGGCAGCCTGAGATACAATAGGTCTTGCTTTCACTCGATGAAGGCAAAATCTCTAAGAAAGTTAGGTATAGAAATGTAACTTTCTAGAATACTGTGAGGAATATAGCCTTTTAATAGAGTGTGTCTGCTTTGGGAGAAAAAATACTTCCAGTTGATGCTGAGAAAGTTGTTGGAGCCGATCAGACACACTCCACCCTGTAGCTCCATTACCAACTCTTTCCTGCATACCCACCCACCCCTTACTCTAAGATATTTAGGTGCATTCCTGCTTCAGGCTGCAAAGCCGTGTTCAGGAAAGAGGAGGTTTAGCCATGTCTCCATATGGGTCCTCTTACTGAAGCTAGAAATACAAGCTACACTTGACCTTCCACTTTTCCTATAGGTCTGTTGCCAAGGAAAGGAAGATATTGCCATGAACCCTGGTGATTATGGGGTCCTGTGAGATAGAAACTACCAACCAGCCACTTGCTATGCCCATTCCTGGAGCTGTATCTCGGTTTCCGGTGAGTATAATTTATCATATTCTTAAATGAACTAAGTGATGAAGTAGAGTTGCTGGAACTCTGAGAACAGTTTGATATTTTTAATGCACCTTCTGAAGTTTCATTTTGTATCGGCTAGGAGGCCCACTTCTTTCCTGAAGAATTTCAGGAGGGAAGAGAATTTTGTCCCCTTCTGTGTATTTGCCAGTGTGCCTTTTGTGCTTAAAAGGGCCACCTTACCTGTCCTTGTTTCCTGCAGGGCAATGTGATGAATCCTATAACCTTGCTCACAACTTGGCTAGATATTGTTTGCCTTGGATTTATGTGGACACAGGTGGTGCCCTAAGGATCCAGGTCTTTATGGGGAACACCTGTTTCCATTTCTCTTGCTTGCATTATTGCAGGGAATGACATATGTGAGGTGGGGCCTTAGGTTATATTTGCAAGATCAGCAAGGTGAAGAGTGTTAAATATTAGGGTTTTATAATAGTTAAGCTTTCTTGTTCTTCTCAACAGCCCCTCAAGGTTCTTTATCCCTTTTATATCTCTGGTTAGATGCTGTTTATACTGGTGACATCGGAGGAATTAGGAAGAAGAAGGAAGAAGGGCAGGATATGCCTGGACTCTGCAAGACGTCGGCACCTTCAACTCCCTACATGTAATCAGTGTTTTATAACTTACCAGCTATTTCAGTTTCTAGGACCACCCACTCCAGTATAGCCTATAATAATTTTAATAAGATACGAGTCATGTAAAAATTATTTATTGTTTGTTCTTCCTTCAAATATTAATTAATTCTTCCCATGCACAGAGTCCTCAGCAGACCCTTTGAACCATGATCCTGATCCTGATCTATTTAACCTGTAAATAGAAATTTTTTAAAAAAGCCCTTGCATCTTCTCTCCTTCCGTAAACTGGAATAGCTCTTTCTCACTTCCCGTCCTTCCCATTTGTTTTGTAGCAAAGGTGAAAAGTAAAAGTAATCATCATCTACTGGGACCTTTGTTGCTGAGACGACAGACTTTATCCAAGTCTTTAATATGTAATTTTTATCACCTAACATTTTTATTTTTGACCCAGATGGGACGCTCGTTCTATCCAGCACTACTCTATTCATATCAAACAGAGTCAGAGATAAGTAGCTAAACTGCGTAATACGTTTGCAACTGAATATTGCGCCCCCGTTACACCTGGGAGCAGGGATGATATTTAAGATACCTGTCCTACTTAGCAGCTGAGCACTGATCAGTGGCAGTGGGGGGTTGGTTATAAACAACTGGTACAGCCTGCTGAATGGCACCTGCTGATACCCATCCATGCAGTTGAGGATCTGATGGTGAGAGTGGAAGACAGGTCATCTTCCTGGTGACAAGACCATAAATGATGAAGCCATTGCCTTCTGTATTAGCTTCCTGGGGCTGCCATAACAAATAACCACAAACCAGGTGGCTTAAAACAATAGAAATTTGTTTTCTCACAGTGCTGGGGGTAAGAAGTCCAAACAAGATGTCAGCAGGGCCATGGTCACTATGAAGCCTATAGGAAAGAACTGTTCTTGCCTCTTCCAGCTTCTGGTGGCTTCTGTCACTCCCTGGCTGTGGCAGCAACACTCCATTCTGTCTCCACCATCCTATGGCCTTCTTCCTGTGTATCCCTGTGCCTTCTTCTCTTCTTGAAAGGACACCAGTCATTGGTTTTAGGGCATACCTAAGTCCACAGTCATTTTATCTCAAGTTCTTTAACTAATTACATTTGCAAAAATCCTGTTTCTAAATAAGGTAACATTCTAAATTTCTCAGTGTATGTGATTTTGGGGAAGGCTTCTATTTAACCCAAGGCAACCTTGCTCACTTTCACTATTTCTTAGAACGGTGTAATTGGCAGGAGATCCTCGAATGGCAGGTGAAAATCTTTTTAGTGATTTCCTCTCTGAGTGGTGTGGTGGGGAAGTGTTCATTTTTTATTTTTGTATTGATTCATCCATCTATTTATTTATTTTTCCACTTAATGAAGAAGAATGCTGAGTTTTGAAACATTTCCCACTGGGGCTTAGAATTTAAGTGATAAATCTCTGAAAAATGTTTGGAAGTAGTTTCCTGTTTATGCTTTCTTTTTTTTAGCAAACATTTAATTTTTTAAATTTCTTAAAAAATCTGGGTAGAGGTAGGGATAAAGGAAAAAGCAGGAACAACTATAACAGCATAAACAATAAGAATAAAAGTTTGTAAATATAATGGCTTAGAAGAAGGGTTTTATTAAACTTCCTTGTGCATAGACGTTCATCTGTGGATCTTGCCCCAATATAATATAAATTCTGGTTCTGAAGGTCTGGGGTGAAGGCTTCAGAGTGAGCATTTTCTAATAAGCTGCCAGTTGATGTTGATGTGGTTGGTCCTTACAGTTAACAATAGTAACACTTTCTGTACAAAGGGATTCAAAAGAGAGATGTGGGTGCCGTTTGTTCGTCTCAGCAGCCCAGGGAAGGAGGTGCAGCAGAAGTGCCAGTCCTGGCCTTAGCAAGCAGGACAGGAGGCTTAGTGGGGCTGGGTTTTGCCAATATTTCCTCTGTTAGTTACTCATGGAGTAGGGCTGGGGCTTTCATGTCTTAGAGTTCTGCTCATTATGTCAGGAGTCAGCCTGATTGCCACAATTTTTTTCTTGTCACAGTCCTCAGGGAGACCAGTTCTTTATTTCCAGTTCCACGTTCAGATTTTCATTCATTTTGAGGTGTATGCATATGTTAACTTAGCCATCATGGCTTTGGGACCAGTCTGAGCTGTGTTCTTATCCAAATTTTGCCAGCTCTGTAATGGTGGATGAGTAGTGTGACCTTTTTGGGTCTCAGCATTCTCATCTAAATGGGCAGAATAATATCTGTCTTATAGGAAGAAAACAAAGAAAATTAATTTAATATACTTAAAGTATCTGGCAAAGTGCCTTCAAAATAGCAGCCCACTACTATGGTCTTTGTTTTATTATAGTCCAGATGAAAAGGGGGATGGTCAGAAGAACAAGTGTTTTTTGAACCTGGTGGGTGGTTTCAAGTCTTGGATACATCTCAGACATTCGAAGTTTCAGTTTCATCATTTGTAAAATGATGGGGATCTCTAAGTACATTTATTTCCATGATTTACAGGCATAAGACTGAGAGAGAAGACAAAAAAAGAAGTATCCTGTTTACCTCGTTAACTCAGAGTGATTTAAACTTCATGTGAGGAAAACTTAGGAAACTTCTAGATAAACATGAGGAACAGAGAATCTCTGTCAGAGGTCTAGAAAATTCTTAGTGTTGTTTCCATGTGTCAGACAAAGAAGACGAATGAGGTATTTCTTGTATATTTAAGGTTGAGTAGAGGTTATTCTTTACAAAAAATAACCTTTACTTTCCATTCTTTCAAAAGATAATCGCACAATATTCGCATTCCTCGGAGCACTTTGAAGACCACACGGGAATTGACAATTTTTGTGTTTCCAAAGGAATTTAGAAGCACAGAATAATGTCAGGCTCAGATCAAATAAAAATAACTTTTTAAGTCTCCATTTATTAAAAATGTATGTCTTGTTTTCAAGCATTTTCTTCCACAGCAGTAACACACCGGCAGAGAGCGGCTTGACGCTTTTTAACTAGTGGTTTTTGACAACTCCAAAGCCTTTCCCTCCTGCCCAGATGTTGCTCCTTTATCAGGCCCCCTAAGGAAGCAAACAAGCCAAAGGCAGATGGAGACAATAGGCCCTCCTTGTTCAAATGAACATGTTACGTTCATTTGTCAGAAAATATAGAGACGTTTGTGAGAAAGCTGACTTGGAAACAAAATCTACATGGGGTAGCCCTGTCTGACACCGCAATCTTTTATGTACATGGTGGATGAGGATCTTTGTGCCATTTGCACAAAAATTAATACCTAAAGCAACGTTTACAAGAAGTGGTTCCAAGTCCTAGTCCCATTGCAATATCTTCTGAGTCTCTCATTGTTCTGGGATGTTTTGTATACTCTTTCGTTTTCTAACATACTGTGTCTTTCCTTTCCTTTCTTTCTTTTTTTTTTTTTTTGTTGATGTCTTTCCCTTTAGAAATTAAAACCAGAGTGAGTTCAGCCCTTTCCTTGAATTTGTTCTTTCTGTCAAGAATGTGAACACGGTAGCATCCTTTTACTATAAAAGCACCCTTGTTTTCTTATGTAACACAGAATAGAGAGGAAACAAAACATGAGCATACTTGAATAGCTTGCTTTTGTGTAAGAATTTCTACTTTCTTAATATTTCCCTTTAGCCAAACAAGCATCTGTTGATTATGTGCCATGTGCCAGCTCTGTGCTAGCAACAGAACAATGAAAAGATATGATTTCTACTTTCAACTAGGTTACAGTCTATCTGGGAGAAGTGAAATTAAACATAAGCTATCTGGGCAGTGGCATAGACAAAGCATCTCTGAGGATGTGGGAAGCTTTGTTCCAAATCACACTTTCACCCCAAAATGGATAAAACACAGTATGATAAAACTGATCTCTTTGTTTTCCTTGTTCATAAAATAACTCCATGAAATTAGGCTGGAAGACAATTTTCTGCTTGGTTGTTCTGTATTTGTTGAGTGATAAAGCCTAATTTTGGCTTCCTCAGCATCTGCACGGATTTCCTGTGGCAGTGGCATTCAGTGGCTTTTGGGGCAACAGGGGAGGCGAGGGGCTGGGGGAAATGAAGCCTCAAGAAACGAATGAGCACAGTTGCCAGTGTTCCTGTATTTTCCCACTCTAGGGAGTGGGAAGAGTGAACTGAATCTACATGTATGCACAGTTTCTCCAAGTAGGCTTTTCCCAGCCTTTGACTTTGAAAATTGAATGAAGAAAATCTCTTCTCACCTTCCCCATTTTCATTATGGTTAGGTTCTGTAGCTGCATGGTGGGTGAAAAGGTGCTTTCTAATTCCAATCATGTGCCATGGAGCCGAGGTCTAATTCAACCTGGGAGAGCAGATGCTCTTCCCCAAATTCCTCCACCATTAATTTATACATTCATAAAGTAGAAGTTACATCTCAAAGGCAGTGATACTCTTTTGATATTATACCTGCTCATTGTGAGGAAAGAAGCACGCATACAGAGACGGTATTTTTGATGCTCCATTCCCACATGATGTGGCCTAACTCAGCAGCCATTCTGCCGGGTATCTCCAAAGCTTTCGTTACTTTACAAGTATAAATGTACTATCTTGTAATAATATCTTGGAAAATTAAGTTCTTTTTATATGTATGCAATTTTGTGAATCTTGAAATTTTTTAAAATATTTCTTTGATCAACGTGTACTGTCTTCAGTAAGAGAAACTGGAAAAAATTAAAATTAAAAATTAAAAAATTTACAAAACTGTGTAATCATAAAAGAAATGTAACTATGAACAATGGCATTCTTTGTAAGTGTGCAGCTCTGTTGCTTTTGAATTTATTCAAGCTTTAAACTGCACTAAGATTTTTGGGATACCCTGAAGAAGGTGGTTGTTTGTTTTGGAACTTACATACTCACCAGTTTTTTTTTAAAGATCAAAACAAAAAATAAATGAAAATGTAATTTCAACATAATAACCACAACTTTTGAGTTAAGAACTGAATAAACTTGGTATCAAAGACTACTATGGCATTTTATAAAAACCAGTTGACTGGTTAACATAGATGGCACAACTGAGAAGTCGTTTCAACCAGCAGTATATTTTCAAATTCACAGTGAAACTGCAGAGACTTTCCTGTTATGGAGGTCATAAGCCTTGTGCTTGGAGGTCTTGTGCTCATATGTTTCTTGAGACCATAACTTTCCTGTTATGGAGGTCAGCTGGAGCCTCTCTTGGAGATGAGGGCAGGGAATCAACAGTGCACTGCTACTCCGTGAAACACACCTACCAAGGCAACTGTGTAAGTTCTTTTATTGTAGCTTGTACTTAGAATGCTAAGTTTTCATCTGAGACAAAATGGATGTAAAATATTAGGTGATATTAACAAAATCTTAACACTTCCCTCTAGAAATGAAGGAGTTACATTCTCCTATCCTGTCTGACATTTGGTTTCCAGAGTGCAGTGAACTGCTCAGGAGCCAGCATTTGGCTAAGAGGCGGCACTGTGTATCTATAGAGCAGATTAAAGTGTATTCCTGTTCTGTTTGCTCTGAGAACAAATATTGTCCCTGAAGTTAAGTCTGTTTGGCTGGATGTGAGGGGTGGGCATGTGAAGTCAGGTGCCATGCCTGGTTTTGTGCGTCGAAGCCCTGCCCTCTAAGGATACCTGGAAGTGTGGACAGCCACTCCTCGGCCCGTCCTGTGTCCTACCCCACATCTGACTCATTGCTCCAGTGCTCCCGTGCTCCTCCTCACTGAGAGGGTTTTTAGTGGTAATTACGTACTTTACAGACCCACTGCATACCTCCTGCTGCCTTGCCCAATTCTGAATCTTGGTTCCATCAAGTATTAGGTATATATTTACCACACAACTCTGATTAAGCCGTGCAATAAAGTGCAGTGACTTTGTGATATGTAATGCCCTTGACTTACTGGTAAATTTTATTTAGGATTTTGCACTATAATCCAGGTTTGCCATTGGATTTTACTATCCTTAACACAGTTGATAGAAACAGATTCAAACCCTCACACACCACTCATGAAACTAATCACTCTGCCATTTGAATTATAAGTCATCTCCTATGTTTTACAGTGAAACAGTAGCTCCCTTCAATGATTGAGCAATACAGAATTTAGTACAACTCATTGTAAAATAAATTACTTGAAGTGACAACCTTGATTTTTGACTCCATATAAGGATGCCATTCTAAAAAGTAAAGTCATTCAAAATTGAGATGGGCTGTCTGGTGAGGAGGTGGGAACCCCATTACTGGAAGTATTTAAGCAGATAATACATAGCCATTTGCCAGGAACGCATCGGACAGAATCCCTATGCTGGATCAAATAGAACACTCTCTAAAGTCTTTTCTCTGTGAGCTCCTATGGCTGTAGCAAGTCTTAACGGTCTTTGTAAGATTGTAGTTTGTATCATGGATGCTCACTACTTACTTCTCTTATTATACCAAGCCCTCTCACTTTCCACTATTTTAAAATGTGCATTTGCCCTCATAACAACATTCTTGATGCTGCTTTCCCCTTTCCTTTTATAGCAAGAGTAACTGAGGAACATGTGAGGGCTAGACCTGGGGGAAGCAGCAGTGCAGTGCTGAGGCTCGAACCCAGAGCTGCACTGCACAGCTCGGCTGCTGGCTGGCCGCGCGACGTGAGCGTGGCTCATAAATGCACAACTTCAGGATTCTCATCGGCCACACTCAAAACATAATGATACCTACCTAATAGGGCTGTTGAAAGAACTAAATAATAAAATAACTATCAAATATTTAGTGCAAGACATCGCACCTGTAGTGAATATAATGACAAAAATACAATATTTGTTCATTGTACTGATTTTTGTTATTTACCTGGCTTGTTTCTTCTCAATTCATCAGCAAGTCTGTTACTTGCCTCCCACAGATGGATGATGGGTTTAATTTTGAGAGCTTTGCTAATTATTGGCATTTTTAAAAGGATGAGTAAGCATGATCATTATTGCTATTTACGTCCTTTCACCTCTGTATCTTTAATTCTATAATCCAGTTGATGAAGTTATTTTTAAGAATGGCTTTCAATAAAGTTTGAATTATATTGTTTAAGAGTATAGTCAATTATAATCCTTTAAAAAGGGCATAATTAGACTCCCTCCCCTCAATTCTAATCCCAGGTTTAAAAGCCTGTGATACTGGTCGTCTTCTACTGCTACCATTGTCATCACGGAATCCTGTTATACTTATCTGACAGAGAATATTTGGACTTAAAAATTTTTCAGATTTTTGTTTTGTTTACAGAGTGCTGATTCATACAAAAGTGGTAGCTCCTGTTTAATGTACGAATTATGCTTGCATGTGCGGGCTTCCTTTCCTACTGAAGCAGAAATGATCCCAGTGAGTGAAAAGCAAAGATAAGCTGAGAATAGAGTTGCAATCTTAGTTTGTGCAGGTGCTGTTTTGTTAACGTCCTGGTGCATGTGCATTGTACTTTTTGCACACACAGTAATAGTCAATTTTTTTTAGAACATGCATTACAATGTTCAGCTCATTACAAGTCATGACAAAGTCCCATTGGAACCAAAGAGAGGACTTATGCTCTTTATTTACTGAGAAGTTGTTCTCATTGTAACTTAAAGAATTTTAGTTCAGGAAGTATCAACTAGCAATTTGCTTTGTGGGTTCTTTAGAGACCAGCTACTTTTTGCCTTATATTTCTTGCATGCTGTATGGAGACAGTCTTGGGCTCTGTGGCTACTCTTCTCAAACATGCATTAGGATGATTAAAATCACACCAGGCCCAACTGGATATTTATGCCAAAAACTGGTGCCTCCTTTTCCCCTCTCCCTTTCTTCTTTCATTCAGAGCTAACACAAACCACTTCATAAGAACCTCATAAATTTTTCCCTCTGTGCACTTTAGTTAAAAGACCCTCCTGTGCTGTGCATTCGCCCTGTGGGGATACTGTGTCACAAACGGCTTGTTGGTGGATCAAAGTGGGGCATCCTTGGCTCACAGAATACCTGATGTGTCCCTGTAATGCATCTTGTGGGCCATCTGAGTGCCCTCACTCTCAAAAGGCTAAGGGAAAAGGGCATTTTATCACAATACATAATACATTCAAATGTTGATACAGTTTATAGAATCAAAAGAAATTATACCTTCAACAGATAAATGGCTTAGTAGCTTTCTCTGGGGCTATTTTTGTATTAGAAACTGTCAGGATTTTTTTTTGTCATGGAATAATTCATTATCTTCCAGTCAGAAAATTCCCAACTTGGTTTATATTGTGATCGAACGTTTGGATCCTTTGGAACACAAGAGATGGAGGGGGGTGGTGTTTGCCACTCTGCGCTCCAGTGGAGCAGGCCAGGTAGTGTTTGCATTTCAAGAAATATGAAAACATGTCAGATATTGTATATGCAGTTTTTTTCTGGGCTTATCAATCTTCTCCCTTTTTTGAAGCCTAATCTTGTCCTCACCTAGTCTGTCTCCTACCCATTAACTTTGACCAATACCTTAGTTTCCTTGCAAGATCATTCATCAATGATCTCTCATACCCTTACCAAAAATCTTTGCTGAGTCTCCAGTATATGGTATAATGGGTTTTGATGGTGGAAGAAACTTAAATAAATCATTTTAGTTAGGGGGTGACTTCCACATTTTACAAAGAATCTAAAATTTGTCTAGTATCACACATTAGATTTTATCTGATTTCTGCACCGAGTAACAGAAAAAGAAATATTATCAATTCAAGTTATGAAAGCACTTCATCAGTAAGACACATCTAAATTTCAGAGAGATTATAAGTGTAAGAATACCCCTTTAATACAAACATGATCATTCACGAAATATATAATGTACCCTTGTGTTTCACAAATGTAGCAAATATTGTAAAAAACAGGTATGTAACTTCTTGTTGGAGGAAATCAGGATAGCTGGTTAGGTTGGGGAGGGAGGCATCCCTGGGAGGGGACGCGGAAGATGAGAGCGCTCCACACCTGGAGATGTTCTTTGGAGGCGGTCCTAGGATTACAAACACGCACACATTTCCAGCATCCTATTTTTTCTGTTCCTTCCTTCTTTGCAGGTTGTGGTTCTTTTTTGCAGGGCACCATCTGAATGACAGTGATTGTCCAGAGTTCCTACCATTCAATAGGACCCCAGGGCAGCACTGTTCTTGGCCCCTCCCCAGCCTCCTTCCCCCCTCGTGCACCTGGGATCCGTGTATCTGGAGGCTGCCTCTCCTGCCTGCTTGGGGATTTACTTCATCGTCTCTTTGGAACCAGAGCCATTTCTGGGCCTTGGGGGAGTGGTAGTACCTTCACAGGGAAAGGCTGCATCCTCGGTCTAAGAACAGCTAGTTATTAGACATAAAGGAGGATGAGAACTTCAAAACCAATTATATGGCTTTTGTTTTGAAGTGTCTACTAATGTGTGGTGAAGTCTATCACTGTGAAACAAGAACATTGTAATAATTTGCACTTGATGCTTTCTTCATAGAACAGGAGTTGTCTGTAGGGTCCAGCCTTTGGGGAGATCTCATATTTGTCACCTGGATTTTCTTTGACTGCTAACTTACTTTGAAAGTTATTTTCCCTATATACAGGATTATTCTCTCCAAAGATGAAATGTAACACTTTAGTCTCCAATGGAAAAGAAACACTCAGTATGTGTATCAAAAAAGTCCCAGAAATCATCATCATTTAGTTAGTAACTATTTTGCTTTTGCTACTAAATATTTTTCATTTTATTCAAAATACTACAAATTAAGGTAATAGCTTAACAAAACTGATTCAGAGATATTAATTACATCTTAGCTTGTTTTCAGGCTTATTACAATTTATTACTTTCTCCTGATGGGGTAAATATCCTTTCTTTGGAGCTGATATACTGTGCCATTATCAATTTTTATAAGTCTCCACTTATATGATTATATCACTTTGATTTTTAAAATGTCTTCATTTGTTTCCTGGATGCTACCAAGCTGACATAAAAAGATGTTCTCTAATGGGAGTAAATTTTCATAAGCTATTTCCATCAAACTCATCCTCAGACACTGCATTTGGCCCTGTGTCAGGCATTAGATTTCCTTTGTTGCATGGTCTTCCTTTTTCTAAGTGTTTACAGGTAATTTGTGTGCCAACTAAGAGTCTATAAAATGTACGATGTTCATATTGACTGTATATTAGTTTATAATATACTGTGCATATGATTGTTTTCAGAAATGTTTTGCAACCAAAATTTTAGTAAATAGAAGCAAGTATTCAAATCTAAGTCTGTGAATCATGAAACAAAAAGAAGAAATAGATGGTTTTCTTGTTATAGTGTGTGGCAGACAATCACTATATAATTTCTGTAAAAAAATTCCCTTTGACAATTATATTTGATCTATTGAAACTACCACAGTATTTTCAGCTTCTTTTAACCTTTGAGTAAGGTTAGTCAGTTATGTTGGTTACTTGATTTTTGGCTCTCAGGTCTGTTCCATTTATCCGTGTTCTTCTCTTTCAAGCAAGTTGGAAACCTGCAAACTGTAACAGCTCCCTTGATAAGTGGCTTCCTTGTATATTTCTAGAAGGAAGTCCTTGCAGGGGATTTCCAGGTGAGAATAAGAGAAAGTATGTTTTCTTTCCTTTGGCTTTGGGTAGCACTGCTGGCAGCAGTAGCAGAACAATCAGGTTATTCCTATGGTCGTGCAAAGTAGTGGAGTGGTCATGGCTTCTCCAGCAGCAGGAGGGATTATTCAGCCAGTACAGTTAACAGCAGAGATCAGGGGTTCCTGGATAGCATTTTCCATTTTAGTCCTTCTGCTAATAAGGTGGAAGTGTCATCTTACAATTACTAATCAAACCCTCCCCTTTCACTCTTTTATTCCTCCCAATATTTAGTGATCAGTTTTCTCTAAGTTACCTCCATGAGAAATTCTTACAGCTGTTTTTGTTTTCGTGACTGATGCCCAACTGATTCATTTTGTAACGTCAAATAGGATCTTCAAACACAGAAGGGAAAACTTAAATGAGGAATCATGTAACCTTGATGGTTCACACAGGTCTCGTTTAATGAGCAAATATTATTAAACTTCCGTAGGCAGCACATTGCACCAAGTTCTAATGCAGAACAAAGTACATAAAGATCACATATTATGGCTATGTAGGCTCCAGTTTATAATTCAAGAACAATTTTGTTTGGACTTTAATCATTTATCTTTATTTAGTTCACACCAATTTGATGGTAAAAAACAAGCACCCCTAGCACTCTCATATTTCTCTCCCATTAGTATGGCACTCTGAGCTACTGCCTGATGCTGGCCATTCCCACTGTCTTATTCCATCGAATACATCAACACTCATTAACAGGATTGCAGTGAGGACATGAAGCCTCCTCTAGCTTCCAATATCTGCCAGATCTGGAACGCCTTCTCATCTATTCATCTTTGCTTTGTTAGAACCCCAAAAGATAAAGTATCCATCACCCCAATCTATTGAAGAAACTTTAGTATCGCCTATTTCAAGTTTCACCCTTCTTAAAATATGTTTTGTTGATTTTGCTATTACAGTTGTCACAATTTTTCCCCCTTTCCCCCCCTCCACCCAGGATCCCCCATTCCCTCTGGCAACCCCCCCCTTAGTTCATGTCCATAGGCCATACACATAAGTTCTTTGGCTTCTACATTTCCTATACTATTCTTAACATCCCCCTGTCTATTTTGTACCTACCACTCTGTACTGCTTAATCCTTGCACCTTTGTCCTCCTCCTCCTTCCACCTCTCAACCAATAACCCTCCAAGTGTGATTCTGTATCTGTTCTGCTTTTTGCTTGGCTTGTTTTTTAGATTTAATTGAAAGTTGTGAATTTATTGCTATTTTAATGTTCATAATTCTGATCTTCTTTTTCTTAAATAAGCATCTTTAACATTTCATATAATAATGGCTCGGTGATGATAAACTCCTTTGGCTTTTCTTTGTCTGGGAAGCACTTTATCTGCCTTCCATTCTAAATGATAGTTTTGCTGGACAGAATAATCTAGGGTGTACGTCCTTGCTTTTTATTATTTTGAATACTTCTTGCTAGTCCCTTCTTGCCTGCAAAGTTTCCGTTGAGAAATCAACTGACAGACTCACGGGAACACCTTTGTAGGTAACTGTCTCCTTTTCTCTTGCTGCTTTTAAGATTCTTTACCTTCAGCCTTTGGCATTTTAGTCAGTCTGGTTCTCTACGGGTCCATCTTGTTTGGGACTCTCTGTGCTTCCTGGGCTTGTATGTCTATTTTCTTCACCAAATTAGGGAAATGTTCTTTCATTATTTTTTCAGATAAGTTTCCAATTTCTTGCTCTTTTTCTTCTCCTTCTGGCACCCCTATGATTCAAATGTTGGTAAGTTGTCCCAGAGACTCAGCCTGTCCTTTTTTAAAAAATTCTTTTTTCTTCTTGATGTTCTTATTGAAATTTTTTTCCTTATGTTCCAAATCATTGATTTGACTCTCAGCTTCATCTGTTCCACTGTTGATTCTCTGTAAATTTTTTTTTATTTCACTTAGTGTAAACTTCATTTCTGCCTGGGTCTTTTTTACATTGTTGAAGTACCCAGTGAGTTTCTTGAGCATCCTAATAACCATTATATTTTTTTAAAGATTTTATTTATATGATTTTAGAGAGAGGGGAAGGGAGGGAGAAAGAGAGAGAGAGAGAGCAACATTAATGTGTGGTTGCCTCTAACATGGCCCCCAATGGGGACCTGGCCCATAACCCAGGCATGGGCCCTGACTGAGAATTGAATCAGCGACCCTTTGGTTCATAGCCCATGCTCAATCCACTGAGCTACATCAGCCAGGGCATAAACAATATTTTTAACTGTGCATATAATAGATTTCTTATCTCCATTGTGTTTAGTTCTTTTTCTGGAGTTTTGTTCTGTTCTTTCATTTGGGCCATTTTCTTTGTCTTCTCATTTTGGCAGCCTCCCTATGTTTGTTTCTCTGTATTAGGTGGAACTGCTTTGACTCCCTGTCTTAGTAGCATGGCCTATTGTAGAAAAGTGCACCCATAAGTTGTATAGGGTGGAGCCTTAGTTTTTAGGGTAGGGCAACACATGTGAATCAGGTTAATGGAGTCTCAAATATGGCGTCGCCACTCTGTGGCTCTGTGCGGGGGAGGGCTTAGAAATGGGACAATACTACTGCCTTGCCTCTAGAGTTTTATCTGGGAGGAAGCTGTCCCTCTGCACTTGTCCTGATGCCAGGCACTTCAGTTTCTCCCTTCATGCCATTGGTGTCCTTTCAGCTGCTGCCCCAGTGCTGGAGCCTAGGGGGAGTGAGTCTGTGTAAGTCCTAAGTCAGTTGTGGGCCCTTTAAGAGGAGACTCCTGAGAATCCCACGGTCTCTTCAGCTGCTTCAACCCCCACTGGTTTTTATAGCCAGAAGTTATGGGGGCTTACCTTCCTGGCACTGGAACCTTGGGCTGGATGGTCTGGTGTGGGGCTGGCATCCCTCACTCCTGAGATATCCCTCCTGATTTTTATCTACCACACATGGGTGTGGGGGTATGCATTCTACCTCTCTGTGTCTCTGCACATCTCTGTGTCTCCATCCCTCCTACCTGTCTGGATGTTTGTGGCTTCTTTAATTCCTTCATTGTTAGACTTCCGTACAGTTTGATTTTCTGGTGATTCTGGGAAATAGTTATTTTGTAGTTTAGTTGTAATTTTTGCTGTGGTTGTGCCAGGAAGCAAGCTGTGTTTACCTACGCCTACATTTTGACTGGAAGTCCAATTTCTGGACAGTCAAGGTTCACTCTTTATTGCAACAGTTCCCTGAGGTGGAGAATGAGGGTTATATGAGTAACAGGCACACAGTGTGTACTCAAAATGCTCTCTCCTCTTGGAACAGCTATTTGCTTGTTCTCCCTGAAGATGAATTCTTACCAAGAGGCATCTTAAGTCTCCACCTCTCCCTCCCACATCGCCAATTACCAAATTGTCAGTATCCTATAGTCTCAAACTTAGGCTCAAACTAGAGCCCTGGCTACATACTAATATCTCCAACTCACGGACTAGTTCAAGTTTCCATAGTATTATGTGTGCATGTGTTGGACCCGGTGGTCTGAGATTCAACAAGTTGACTTCTCTGTACCTTAGTTTCCTCACATGTTTAAGCAGAGCAAAACTGGGAGTGAGGAATACTGGAATGGTGTCAGTCCATCCTGACAGCAGTCAATATCAAAGTACTTTTTGTAAATATTTGCTGTATAAATGTTCATTAATGATAACAAATTTTCTTTCACTGTTTTGCTTTAAGTGGGTCCAAAACACTGTGGACCTATTTTCTAGTTTGTTTCTCCTCCATCACCTAATGCCCCAGTTCCAGGGAGTGCAAGCCCCTCAGTGTTCATTCAGGGATACAAGTACTTGTGGTAAGCCTGTAAGCCACTCACTCTTTTAATTTGAAAACCAAGGTTACAGAGAGTCTTACTGAAGGTCACGTCAGTAATATTTAAAAGTAAAACACCCTAATCTTTTTTAAAGTTACAAAGTACGAAATAAAGTTTAGCTATGAAAAGATTAATTATTAAGTGATTAACATGTACTGTCCACAGGCTGATACTTATTCTCTCCTGTGCTAATTGTTTGAAAATTATTGCTTTTAACTAAAGTGCACACACACGAGTTGTGCATTAAAGTCCCATTTCTTATGCCACTCACTTGGTGTGTGCCTGTAGGGACCTTTGAGGGATCACATCACAGGGACCTGAGGAAGTGGAAGAGAAGCTCATTTTTCAACCGTTTTATCGTTGCTTTTGTGCCTGCGACTGAAGCCTATATAGGAGCATAGGGCTTTAGGGCAAGCCTCCCTCAGTACCTTTCTCTTCTATTATAAGTCCATCTCAGAGTTAATCATTTCCTCCAAGGAGATGGTGCTGTAATAAAGATAATTAAATTGAAATTTAATATAGTGAGGCATTGTACTATAGCTTTATATCAGATGCGGGTTCTGAGAGAAACCATTACTGTGAGGGTGGAGTGTACAGTATGTAATTAACAATTATGTTTGTCAGATTTATGAAACAGAAAATTAATAACATGGAGACTGTGAAACAGTGAACAAAGCTGCTGATTCTGAATTAAGGTAACTGGGCTATCACTTACTCCTACAGCAATGGGTGTCTTTCTCTTTTGGAAATAGAGTATTGGGTCACTGTGTTTTACTCACAGTTTTTTTTTAACACCTCCCACTCTCCGCCTAGGGGTATTTTTTCCAAAAAGCAGTGATTCTCAATCTTGGCTGCATATAAGAATCTGGGGAGAGCTTTTACAAATCGTGATGCCTGGACACATTCTGGACCAATTAGAACAAAACCTTTGGGCAAGGGGCCCAGGGAAGGGCCCCTTTGAACAGCTCTCTAAGTAAAGTGATTCCAATGTGCTGGAAGATCATGTTAGTAAGTGTTTAGTCCAACTGATTTTTCTAGAGAAAGGTGCTAGGTTAAAAGGAAAATGGAAAGGGAGAATAACAGGTAAGAATAACTGTATTATAATTAAGTATCCACAGACTGTTTTTATCTTGACATATAAAAAAGTGCAGAATCTGTTCACCATCAGGAGGTATTTTTAAGACCAAATGACCATTTCTAACATTTAGACATTTATGTGTCCAGGAAAAGCAGCTCTGAGAACTCTTGGCCCCTCCATGGCCTCTCAGAGGCCATGAATGCTTTACAGTTTCTGCATGAGGCCACAGAATTCCCCGAATTATTGTGGGCAAATGCTGGCTCTGCCCTTGCCACTCAGGGCCTTGGTAAGCTCCATGGCAGAAAGAGGAAAGCATGGTCAGAGTGATAATCCTCAGCCAGGAAACTGAAGCTCAGATGCTTAGCGAGTCCTCATCCTCGCTGCTGCTCACAGCCTGCAGGCAGGGACAGGATCTCTGTGGGCACTGAGCACTTCTCTGGGCAAATGCAGCAGTTTTCGCACTGAGGTGTCGGGCGAGAAGCTGATTTCACTGTATACGGATGTGTGCACGCATGCACACAATCTAAGAAGATGCCTGGATAGTTTTCTTTACTGGTCTCTGAATTTAAGAAGTCACCAAACTAGAGTAGATTAGGGGGTGATTCATCTATTTGCTTAATTTATCTGCAGTAAAATGTGTATTTGAAGCTACTCTTCTGGTAAGCGCTTTCACTGAGAAACTTTGAATTTGACAACAGTAAACCATATGCTTTCAAAGCTACTCACTAAGTGATTGAATTTTGCCTGTTCTTCAGAGTTTGAGCATATGTTGTACCTAAGAAAATGGGGGGCGGGAATAGAGTTGTGTAGGAGTCAGCTTGCATCCTGGAATTATATGCTGAAGAGCTCTGTTTTATTTTTTTCTGTTTCAATTTTGACACAAACCATCAACAACTAGATAAACATTCTCTTTCTCCATGATAACCGTACTTGGAGAAAACAGTGTATTTATTTATTCTAATATGGTCAGCATGATTGTCAAGGTTTCTTTTCATATTTGGTCACATACAGTGTAACCGCGGGACTTGGATAGCATTTGTACTCTCTCAGGTCAGTTTTTCCCACTGTATATTTTTTCTACTGAGGTTATTCAGTTTTTCTGTTATTAAATCAAAAGAATGAGGAAAAGTAATTATGAATGTAATGAAGAACAAAAGAGAAAACCAACTAAAATATTAAAGCCTTGAAATTAAAGTGGGTTAATTACATTTATCAATGCAACTCATTTTTAATTAGTTTTGTCTGTTATTAAATGCTACTGCTTAAATTGCTGGACTATGGCTGCATCTGTGTAACCAAATCATGAAAGTGGACCCTCGCAGGTCTGTGGCTCCTGTGAGCCTTACTGAGACGTGGTGAGCAGCTGTCAGAAGATACCAGCTTCGAAATGCCTGATATGGTTTATCCTGCTCTTGTAGAAGTTAGACCTAAAGTTTTAGGTCTAATTTTAGACCTCTTACACTTTCAAACTCACCCTGAATTTCCTGTTCTTAGAATACTTAGATTTTTGGAGCACATTAAGAATGGAGACTATTTTTAACAAGTAGTTTCCATGTACTAATGATTATTTGAAAAATTGTAAAAAATAAATTTCTGAAATTCTAATTCTAATTTTTACCTCACACAAAACATACATTTTTAAATGCTAAACTTAACATGTTGACTAAAGTCAAAGTAAAATCTTTACAAACAATATCTGGGTAAGATAAAATTTAGGCAAGAAATATGATTTATTAAGAGATATATTTTTCAGTTCTTCATAATTCAACAAATTAATCAAGATTGCAGCTTTTGTGTCAGCAAATATTTGTATACAGAAAAGCATTTTCAACCATTAGAAACATATAAACCAAAAACTAATTTTCAGGCCTCTTGGTTATGCATCTGATGTTGATCAGGCTCTGTCTTTCTGTTTTCACAGCTGCCTTGTGCTCAGGGGAGGCAGGTGTAGATAAAAGCCCAGAAATGAGCAATAATGGCTTCCTTGGTGAGAGTGTAGCGATCGGGGTAAATTTGGGGTGTAGTGACCGGTAAGGAGCTGGCTCCCTCTTCCACAGAAGAGTTCCTGGTCCCAGGGCTGCACAGAGAGCCCCTGCTTCACGGTCAGTGTTGGTTGCTTAATTTTACTAGCATATCTGTTTTATAGGAACTTTCAGGCGGCTTCTAGACCCACTTTCTCTGAAGGTGAGAGGAAGTATTCCAAGACTGCTGTTTGCTTCTCGTGTTTGGGAGGCTGGAAAGTTTAGGAACTTCAATGAAGCCCTGGCCAGGTCTGGATATGCACTTGCACCCTCTTTCTTGTCTTTTTGGGCAATCCATGGAGCTGTTTAAAGGAGTACCTGAAGAGCCCTCAGCAAGGAAGACCATGATCAACATGGTCCCCTCACCCACCGCAATAGCTGAGTGTAGCCAAGGAGATGTTTAAGTACCAGCCATGTACACATCTATAGCAGCTGCAGATGGTTCCCCATTACTAACCAGGGAACCATGCGTAGTCTCTTAGAATTAATGCATCAAGTGCCAAAGCATGTGGTACTTACCCCAAAATGATTCCTGTAGGTGGGGAATGGGGAATGGGTAGCAAGAGAAGAATGACTGTTGGGTACATTCCTGAAGAGGCCCTGAATCCTCATCTTTATGTATTTTGTATACTTATGTTCATTTACTGAACGTGCCTTTTATTGGCATAAAAGCTGACTGCAGAATAATGCCCTAACAAATGTACGTGAGTTTTGCAAATTGGAACTTCATTATTACTGAAATGATTGCTATAGAGAAAGTTCACTTGGAATTGAAATCAAAACACATTTTTCAAGAAATTTCAATATATAGGGTCTGGCAGAAGTAAGGCCTGATTGAGTGTGGTTGGTAAGGTAATAATATGGGAGTAATAATTTATAGTTTTAATTTGAACATTTCATCTAAAATGTCAGATGGTGTGCTTGAGTGTGATATTGTTATGTTATAGAATTACATGCTTATGATTTTGTAATAAAAAGGGGTGTTATTTGTTCCATACTCTGTAGTAGATAATTTAAGAAAAAAATCTATTAGATCCTACTAAAATCAACTATTGTAAATGACTAAAATGTTTTAAAGATGTTTTTAAAAATATGTTATTTACTCATATGAAAGTATTTTATAGATCATAAACACCATGAATTTGAAGAAACCATTATTGCAAAGCCTTGGCTAGGAATTATGCAGAGCCCTTTCAAGCTCAAAACCTGGTATGAAAATAATATATTCATAGAAACTAGCTCAAATTTCTATTTAAATATTTTGACACTTTATTAAAAGTTGTATTAAAATAATTGATATCTTTCCTAATACTTTCCATTCTATTTCTTTTACCAAAATTTTACAATATAAGTAAAATAAAAAGAGTATTTTTAACCAAACCCCAAATAGATTTTATTGAACTCCTCCCCATTTACCATAGGGTATTTTTTAAATGTTATGATTTTCTATGTACTTCATGAAAAAAAAAAATGATTGTGACAGCTTACTTAGAAAACTCCAAATATCTGTTTCTTTGCTTAAAGCATATAATTAAATCTATCTTTCTATCTTCTATCTGTCTGTCTATCTATCTATCTATCTATCTATCCATCCATCTACCTATTTACCTATCTAGATGGCAGGAGTAAAATTACCTCTCTTCAGCATAGTCTTTCTTCTTGCTCTTCTCCCTTATTCACTCACAATAGTGCATGAATATGCATTTTTCTCTTCAAAGGGTAGTACAGAATAGAATATTCATTATGATACAAGATATATTAATGCCAGTCTAATAAAAGAATGTCCCCTAAGCCCCCATGTGTGCATACGCAAACTCCCAGAGCTGCGGAAGTTCTTCAAATATAGGTTTAGGCAAGCATAAAACTAAAAGCAATTTAAAGACAGGTCCAGCATTTTAGGTTAATTTCTATGTTTTAGGTTAATTCTGTGATGTCTTAAAATCAAACAGAACAAAAGGAAAATGGGGAGTATAAAAGATGATCAACCCCCTGTATCCAAAACCTCCTAAATCTATAATAAAAAATACATGGGTATACATGCATATGGTTAGTCACCCATTTCCTTCCTTTCTTCACTAATTTACTTATTCAAGTACATTTCTCTGAAGCCATCTATCACCGGGCAATTCACTGCTGCTATTTTAGATCTGAGACCCTTGAATACGTGCTAGTGCTGCTGGCACTCCATGTGATTGTGAGGTTGTAAGTGCCTCACAGTTAACAGCCTTTTTATTATTTTGAACTCTCTATGTCACTGCCTTTGTTTTCCACAAAAGACAAAATGACAAAGTCTTAAAAATGTATTTTTCTATTTTCTGCATATGTATTTTTAAATCACCCTGACAGTTTTATTCGACAGCATACCAGCAATTGCTCAGCTCTCACGAACAATTCTACCCCAACAAAATCACTCAGGGAAGAAGAGGTTTAGAGAAAAGGATTTCAGCTTCATGCTTCAGAGGGATTGTAGTAAATCATGGCATGGGAGGAGGAAAACAAATATAAAAATGATGAAATGTACCTTGATAGGAGTGTGTTTTTAATCACTATTTTCATAAGCAGTTGGAATTTTCAAAACTTTTTCTCGGTGGGGCTTTCCTTTATTAAGTTCACATGCCAGCATTTATGTGGGGTCAATGCCTACTCTCTTTCCTACTCGCAGTCATGCCTAGTGCACTTCTCAAGGGGCAGAATACCTGGGCTGGACTTTGTCAGGGGATGCCTAACCTTCCCAGAATGTGGCTTCTCCCAGCCTTCCTGCTATGTGAAGGATTTGTTTGTGAGTAGATGTCAACCTTGAAGCAATGGGACTGCTTCCTGAATTGCTTAGAGCTAACTACAATTTACCAGTCTCTGAAGTGGCATTAAAGCAATGTTCATTTTTTAATGAGTATTAAATTTACTTTTAGCCAAACCCTCTAGCTGACAATGAAGTGTTCATTGGGCTTGCTATTGGCTCTCTCTTTGCTAATTGCTCTGCTGATGGTGATTACTCTATCTCTCTCTTTGGATGCAGAGCTTAATATGTTTGAGGCTTATACTTAATGTGAAAAGTAGGAACAGCAGTAAAACCCTCCAGATTTCAAGTCTCTGAGCAGGGCCTCTCCTCAATTATAAAACAATCCCACATGGTGTAGCGGGAAGAACCCACCGTCACAGAAGATCCAGGTCTGTCCTGAGCCTATCACTTCTGTAAGGAATTGGTAAACTACCACCTGTGGGCCATATCCAGCCCACCACATTTTGGGTCTTAACTGCACGTGGAGAATGGAGTTTATGTTTTTAAATAGTTAAGGGAAAAATCAAAAGAAGAACCATATTTCATGACATAAAAATTATGTAGAGTTCAAATTCCAGGTCCATAAATAAAATGCCCTGAAATATGGCTACACTCATTCCTTTGTGCATTGTCTAGGGTGGCTTCCCCGCCACAGCAGCTGCATGCTACAAGGCCTAAAATATTTACTCCCTGACCCTTTTAGAAAAAGTTTGCTGATCCCTAATTCAAATAGTTGATTGATCACAGGCACATTAATTTACTCTGAGAGCCTCAATGGCTTCCTTTCAAACAGGGATCAATAATAGTGGCGACATCACAGATCTAGTGTAGAAAACAAAAAGGTCATTAATCTCTCAGCATTTGAAAATCTCATTGTTAGAATAGTAAAAACAGAATTACTGGTTATTAGTTGTTTCATTCTGACAATTACACTTGTCCTTCTACCAATGTGACTGAATTTATTTTGAAATAGATGATGAATAGTCTCTTTAATAAATTAATTTATATTAGTATGATTTAGAAACAGGCATTTAAAAGAATTTATACAAGTACTTACTGAATATCTGCAATAAACCAGGTACTCATTTCTAAAAATAGATTACATAAGAATGAAACTCCTTCATTCTCTCAAAATGTCTTTGGAAAAAAGTTCTTGAAGGCATACATACATGTATAATTTTTCCTCTTCACTCTATTTTTGATGCACCTGTATTCTTTTTAAGTGTCCCTGGTCACTAAAGACAAGTAAATGCACAGTCTTCAAATTTACTTGAGCTCTATCTATAAGTACATGTAAATAAAGAGAACTGTCAAGGTATTTATATTATTCATTAAACTTAAATTATGCTTCTTTATTACAAAGTTTAATAATTCAGAAGTTTGTTTTAAATTTTCTACCTCAAATTTTGTCTCCCAGACAGGTTTTTGAATAAAAGTCCAATAAAGGTTTCTCTTCTGATGGGATGAAGACATTTGCCATGCTGCTAATGAAGGAAGAAATAGAGAGAAAATGCATTTGCTTCTCTCCTGATCCTTGTCCAAAAGCAATTGCCTCCTGCTGTGGACGGTTCTTAGTGTTCAAACAGTGCTGGGCCAGGTCCAAACCTTCAGTCTATTTTGATCTAGAAGAGCTAACGTCTTTGATGTGTATCACTGGCTCCTAAAGTGCTGTGCCAGGTTTAATCAAAGGTACATAGCTTCAGCAAAAATAAATGACGAGAAATGATCACAGTGCTGCATGCAGGGTTTTTCAGCAGCCTCCAGACTTTGCTGGGCTTGGCCCCCTCCTCAGAGGACAAATGCAGGAACCCTAGAGGGTCTCTCTCAGATGAAATAATTGCAGAAAAACACAACAAAGGGAAGCAGATTTCACTGTGCAACTGATAGTCCTCTTGCTGTGGAGGCTGAGGACCAACAGAGCACTGCAGGACTCTATCAATAAGTGTATGAACGAGGGGTGGACCCTGAGCACAAGGATTGTTCAGGGCCTCTGGGAAGAGTGTGCTGGTTAAATATGTTCATGCTGACATGGCTGATCTTACCCTCGCTGGGGCCATGCGGTGGGCCCCTTAGCTGCCCTTTCACCCACACATCCGAACACAGGGATGGTGATATGTGCCCCGATGATCTGCAGCCCAAATTAAACAGCAAAAAGGCCTTTTCAGCTTTCTGCTGAATCTGTCACTACTGTACTGTACTTTCCAAGCATTTTAGATTATTTACCTTTAAAATTGTTTTCAACATACATACACGTATAAGTGTATTAGTATCAATTCATATGAAGCCTGGAATGTAATAATTATTAAATGGTAACTAATAAGATTAATGTCTAATACTTTCTTTCCATTCTTCAATGTGTTATTTAAGCCATGTCGAGAGATCTGCATACTATATTTGCAGACCAGTGCTATATTACTGTATTTTTTTTAATTCTTTATTTTATTGATTATGCAACTACAGTTGGCCCATTTTCCCCCTCACTCCCCACCACCCTGCCCATCCCCTCCCACCCTCATTCCCCCCTTTAGTTCATGTCCATGTGTCATAAGTTCTCTAGTGTCTACATGTCCCATACTATTCTTACCCTCCCCCTGTCTATTTTCTACCTACTGTCTATGCTACTTATTCTCTATATCTTTTCCCCCTTCCTTCCTCCTCCTATTTCCCTGTTGCTAACCCTCCATTTGATGACTTTTTTTTTTTTACTGTTCATATTTTTAA